>JAWWES010000115.1:5281006-5301745 GCA_035583135.1 Lophotriccus pileatus
TGGGATACATAAGGTTGCACCTTCCAGCACCTGCCCTAAATACAACTGTCACGCTTTCAGAATGTTGTTTATTGTGGTTAATTTCTTTTGAGAAGTCCAGCGACCAAATGAATGGTGGGGGGGTTGATTCCCTCTGTCCCATAGCTTGTTTCTCCAGTCTAGTCCCTTTTTTAGTCATTGGAACAGGAATGTTGTGTGCCAGGAGCTTCCCATAGTGCCACAGCCCAGCTGTGACGGGGGGTTCTGGTTTTGGAAAGCTGCGGTCTGGGGGTTTGCCCCTGCCCTTGGCAGCTCACGAGTCGCTGTTTCTCAGTCATGAAGCTCAGAGGTGTTACCCTGAATTTCCAGCCCTGAAGGGTGTTCTCTCCTCACTGCTCCCATTCAGAACTGCTGGGCAGTTCTAGTCCCCCACGGTCCCTACTCATTGCAGCCTGGTCAGTGTGGATGTGGGGCTGAGGGGCTGGTGCTCGGGGACGCCGTGGGACAGCCTTGAGTTCTGCACACACATTTCCTTGACGGAGCCACCGCAGCTACGAGGAGAGAGCTCTGTACCTCGAAGCCATCATCCAGAACCACAAAGAGGTGATGACGTTTGAGGATTTTGCCGCTCAGGTCTTTTCTCCCTCTCCCAGCTACTCCCTCGGTGGAACTGGTGAGTCTCTGCACATTATTCTTCTCTGTAGCCCCAAGAAGCACTTGAGCAGCAGATGTACACCTGTTTTTTGTAGATAAATGCTTGCAAATTTAAGAAGACCATTCTTCCTCTGAATCAACTAATGAATATCAAAAGGAATGATGACATTCATTTTAATTTGTTTTGCATCAGAGCTATTCAGTCTGCTCCTTTCTTCAGCTATCCTGTTAACCCCCGACTCCGGCGAGGTTAATGAACTTTCTCGCAGTGATGGGCTCCAGCTCATTCAGGACTCCGGGTTCTTGCTGAGCTGGGAATATGTTGTTCAAAAGCGAGGCCTGAATTGGGGCTCAGTTATCAAAAATAGTTCCTCGCAGGGGAAGCTGCTGCTAATGCTAAATGGGGATTATGCTGCTCAGCTACCAGGGTCAGGGATTAATGCACAAGAAACACAGGAACGGGGTGCTGTTAGGGAATCACAGCGGCAGGCGGGATGTGGGCGCTTCCCTTCAGTGCAGAGAAGCACATTGCAGGCTGCCCTCCAGCACCTGGCCTGGAGCCTCTTTGGGGGCTTTAATGGATGTGTGGATATATGTGTGTGGGGGGCAGTGTGTGTGTGTGTACACATCAATGCTCATCATTCACCAGCCCACTTGAGAGGTGACAACACAGTGCCAAACTCCGGGTGCTTATTCCTCGTGCCCTGTGGAGATTTAGGTTAGCGTGTGGTCAGTGAGGTACACATCGCTGCCTGGCTGGTTCAGTTCAGTGTAAGTGAACCTCTTCTGAAGGGGATCTTGTGCTCTAAGATGCAGATTTCTAGTGCTCTCAAGATGTGTTTTTTCCAGCCTCCAGAAAGTATCTCGTCACCGTGTGCTGGACTCTCTAACAAAGATTCCTTAATCCATTGTTGACACTCATAGGGTAACATTGGCACTTTCTAATCGTTTCCTGCTTCTCTTTTGGATTGCTGAATAGATTATTTCCAACCTGTACAAATGTTGCAGGACATCTGCTCTATTTCTCTTTAGCCCGACTTGTTAGCAGATATCTTCCATCTAAACTGAAACATTGAAGGAAGAAATTAAATTTGCTAGAATAAATCACTTAGGAATAAAACCAGCCGTGCAGCATTGTCTAGCGTTCCTGGCTCCGATCCTGGTGCGCTGGGAGCTTTGTGAGGAGATAAGAGGCCTGTGCGGGCCGGGCAGTGGTGGCCAGAAGCAGCAGGCAGAAGGCTTTGGAGATAAGCGCTGGCAGGAGGGGAGGGAGTCGGGGCCATTTACATAATCGCGCCTCTGCGTCCTGGAGAGGCGTCAGGGAACACGGGATGGATCTATTGATCTCTGCTGAACTGGAATACTAAACAACGCTAGGAAAGCTTATAACTTAAAGCTTTGATTAATGTTTCCTACATTAAAAAGTAGAACAGCTGTGCATTAAATTCTTTTATACACTCTGCCAAAAGTCTGAGACAAAAAAATCGCCCATTTCAATGGAAGTGCAGCGCGTGCCCAGGGTTGGTTGTTAGCACTTGAATCGTTTATCTGTTGACATATCAGCAAATAGAAATGTAGATATATTGATCTATTTTAAATGTTTTGCTCTGTGCATAATTGTGTCTCGTTCTCATGTTTTTTAGAACACGCAGGGTTCTGGTTGTGTACAAATGTGGTCCGACAGGGCAGATCCCTTGGCAGTGCCACTCTCTGAAGGCTGGGACATGCTGTTTATGCCAAACCTGGTTAAAGTGTTTCCCAATAGCTGCGGTTTTCAGAACACTGTTAAATCATGAGTACCCTGGATGTGGTTTTATAATTTCATTATTTTAATTGTTTTTAATTGTAAAACCTGCCCCAGTCAGGTCCCAGCTTTTGGACTTCTGAGCCTCAGAATTAATTTCCCACTCATGAACTGGAGGCTGCCCATGACTTCTGGTGTCAGAATTCTCTGCTTCAGAAAGTCTCCTCACGTTACCTACTGATTCACCTGCTTATGTAGTCAGTGATGAGCAACGGCAGTGTCAGCCATGGCCATCGGGATGTGTTTTCCATCAAATGCTCCCTGACAGTTGGAAGGGAGGCTGAATGCAGCCCTGGCAGCTTTGGAGCTGTTCCCCAGCATGCAGCCTGTGCCACAGGCAGGTAGTCCTGCCCCAGGCATAGACCCACCTGTCTTACACCTGCAGGAATCACCTGTCTGCTGCTTAGGAACACGGATGGCATTTTTCTCCATGTAAAAAGGGAATTTCTATTCTGCAACAGAAAAAATCGGGGAGCAATAAATGAAAAAAAAAAATTTTTCCCTGAGAAAGCAGTCAGGCACTGGCACAGGCTGCCCAGAAGGTGCTGGAGTCACTGCCGCTAAAAGCATTCAGGAGGTGTCTGAATGTGGCACTTGGGGACATGGTTTAGGGGAGATAATGGTGGTGCTGGATTGGTGGCTGGATTTGATGATCTTGAAGATCTCTCCCAACCTTGATGATTCTGTAGGATTCATGGAGCTGGCATAGGTGACAAGCCAGCTGGTGCTGCTAACCCTGCTGAGTGTAAGCTCCTCAGGTAAATTTAAGATTAATTTTCATCTGAACTGCTTCTTAATGCCACTCAAGTGTGATCCTGTCAGTGCTGCAAATACACGTGTGCAGCAAAAAGGTCAAGGAGCAAGTGTGCTTTTTATTAAAATGAAGCTTGTTCTCATTAGTTATAAGAAGAAATCAGGACCATTAAATGAATTGAACACGTAGCTCTCACTGACACACATCACTGGGGTGTTGCTAACCGTGATCTAATGATTTGAACTGCATGTTTTTGCATTTTCTGATGCTGCCCCGGGGGATGCATCCCCCAGACTCGAGTGGGATGTGCGTTTCCTGCCCTGGCTTAGTCTCCCTGTCACCAACAGTCTTGCAGGTGCTGCATTTTCTGCGCGAAAATCATCCAGTTGATCCTCCTTTGCTGTTTCCAGGCGCAGAGCCTTAAACTCCCCGCATGGATCACAGATAGCCCTGGCTATCTTCAGCGCTGAAAGGCAGCCGGGTAGGCAGAATGGCCATCCCTGAACTCATTTAGGGGATGTGCAGATTAGGAACAAAAGCTGGGAATACGGCCCTTTGTTGTTAAACTGGTGCATTACATGCTGTATTTTAATTAGGCTGGGTCTGAGAGGCAGCCCAGGAAATCCTCCATAATCCAACACTATTGAATTATTCTCATCCTTTCCCTCTGCAGATTTCTTTCCTTTTAGAGGACGGGCTTTAAGCTGCTGTTCTTGCTCCCTCAGCCAAAACCAGAAACAGTTATTCAACAAAATACTTGTGCGTTCTTTAACAAAATGGTGAAGCTGAAGCGGACACACGCAGAGAGAGCAGTGCCACGACTTTGCCTCTGTGGCTCAAAGGGCTGCCTTGGGCTTTGGGGCTTTTTTGGTGTAAGATCAGCAGCCAGAAGTGTGGTGTTATCCCGTAGGAAGTGGAAGTGGCCAGGTATTCAGGGTCACTGTCTAGTCATAGCTTGCTCACCACAGGAGGATTCTGTGTGAGGGGTCTGTACTCGAAGGGCAGGTTTGTGTTTGAAGGGAACCCCGGAGCTGCAGCGCTGCCGTTGGCGCTCCAAGGGTTAATGGGAACGGGCACACTTGACTGCTGAGAGGACTGATCTAATCACTGCCATATCCAAGTGCATCTGTTCACCATGAGGTCATTCTTGTGCATGCTAATGACTTGGAAAATAAAGCACAATGCTCAACGTTATCAGGGAGGATATAGTGTAAATCTTGGCTTTTTTAGTTGCTAATGGATATTGTGGAATGGGCAGGCAAAGCATCCCAGATTCTTCTGTTCCAGCTTAATGTTTTTAAAGCATCCTTTTCAGTGGAGTGTCAGGAAAACTGTGCTGGAAAACTCAGATGTGGTATCTGTTGATAAATGGATTCTTTAATGAATATTATGGCATTGCCCAGGAGCAACACTTGAGTTGAGGAACTGTAGAGGTTTTCAGCATTCCCTGGTTTTAAAGCCTCGGGAGCCTGCCTGCTGATTTACATAAAACCGAAATTTTGCAGGCTTTTTGTTGTAAAGGTGACACATGCTTGTCTTTTGTCTCCAGACTTTTACGTGCACAAAGTTCCTGTAGAAAATACTTGAATGTACAAGGAGGCAGATCTGGTTTATTTTAAACCACTTTTTGCTCAGTGTTGAGCTTTATCTTTCCCACTTTAAAGCAAAAGGAGTATTTCAATTTGACATCTAGATTTAAAATGTATGTTTGACAGAAACAAAACCAAACCAAGAGTAACTATTGCCTTAACCAGAGTGATGCTTTTTGTAATGATGAGCCAGGATTCCTTTTGCTTTGGTGTGGTTTTTCTGGTTTTGTTTTTTTTTACTTATTTGTTTGTTGGTTTTTTGTTTTTTTGCTTTTATCTTTTCCCTTGAAAAAGAGTGTTTTCCTTTTAGGGTGTTTTGTCATATCTGTGTACAGATGGAACAAAAGTCTCTCCAGGTTCTGTGTATATAATATTTCTGCCTATTTTGGGGGAATAGTAAAAAAATACACACCTGAAAGTGAGTAGCTGTGTCATGATACCACAGCACATGCGGTGTGTGCCGATGGTCGGGTTTGATCCATGTGTCAGTGTTGCCTGAAACTGAACATTAACTTCTAGTAACTGGGACTTAGGAAATTCCCGACTGTCCTGGCTCCTCGGAGCCACGGCTCAGCTGCTGCCGCAAGGAGAGGAGGCAGCGCTGGCACTGTCTGGCAGTGGCAGCTGTGGGCTCCGACCTCCGTGCCCAACCCTCCCTGATCCAAGACAGGTCCCTCTGATGTGGGAGAAAGGACAGGGAACTGAGTCGTTTGCAACGGAGCCCGTGTTCAGCAGGTGATATGGAACTCGGGTAGCCGTCCGTGCTGCCGTGGTTGTCCAGGCAGTGAACAAAGAGGAAAAGCTGAGGGAGGTGGAGCAGAGAAGCCAGAAGAGTTATCACAGGAGGCAGGATTCGGCTTTCTCTTCTCCTCCTTCCCTGTGAGTATTCAGGAGGAAATGCAGGACCTGTCTGACTTTCCCTCTCTGTTTAATACAGGTAGTTCCACATCCTGAGCAGACTGGAGCCTCTGTCCCAGCTGCTGCCAGGCTGCCCTCGGGGGCTCCTGGGGCAGCACTGGCAGATTCAGGAGCTGCTCTGTGCCCTTGTGCTCTCTGTTACCAGTGTTCCTTGTGTGGCTTTCCTGCTCTCATCCACAGAGCTGCCACCTTAGTGTCCCTGTGAGGGGCACGAGTGGTCACTGCTACCACGAACTGTTGGGGCAGCAGCTCTGTTCCCCTGTAGCTCCTGTGGCTGAACAAGCCTGGCTGCGGAGGCTCTGGATCCCTGCAGAGCCCTAGGGAAGTTGCATCCTTCCTTTGCAGCTCCCTGCAAAGCAGCAGCCGCCTGGTCTGGGCACAGGGGTCGTTTTTCCCTGTGCCCTGCGCCAACAAGGGCAGACAGCCCCGACCTGTCCCCGAGGCTGGGCAGGTGCTGAGGCTGCTTCTCCCTCAAGCCTGGTGTTCCCTCGGGATCTCCAGCAGGGAAGGGGTACATTAGGGCTCTCAGCCTGGGCCCCTGCCTTTTCCATGTAATTGATTGGCTCAGAGGGAGCTCCCCCAGCTATGATCTCTGGGAGAGGAGACAGAGAGAGAGGGTTTCTCCAAGCAATCAGTGCTGGGATGGAGAAAATATGAGCTTGACAGGCCCATCTCTCCTGCTGGGTGACAGCTCCAGCTGCTCGAGCTGTCAGCTCAGAGAAGGCTCCAGGCAATGTGGCCCCTTTGCATTTTCCCTCTGCACTGAGGCACTGGCTCTGTGACCACAGAGAGCAGGAGCAGAGCCGGAGCAGAGCTGTCCTGTGGCTGTGGGCCGGGGGCTTGGGCTGCTCCACCTGTGACACCCACAAAACCCCCAACACTTATCAGGCTCTCCCTGGCTGAGGTTGAGGCCCACACGTGCAGAACTAATTCGTGGTTGCTCCAAGTCCTGACTAATTAAACTTCGATGTGTACATTTAGGGTTTATTTCCAAATCCCTCAAACCATCAAGGCTGGGCCTGTGACAGTGCCAGGCACTCCCTCCTGGAAACTGTGAGTGCTATTTTAGGGGTGGTTCTGCCCCTGATTAACCTGGAGTCTGAGATTCTCTTACTGTTTCACTTAGAGCTTTCCAAGGCACTGCAGGATGTGTTTGATTAACACAGCCACTGCTTCAGTTATCGATGATTTCTTCCACGCAGGCTCAGGATGCTGCTTTCAGTGTACTTTGAGCCTGTCCTTGGAACTGGGAAGCAGGAACACTGGGCAGATTTACTACAGTGATTCTGGAATTTTCTGACCTTCACATTTACTGGGAAGGAAAACAAAGATTTCCAGAGCCCTGTCCTGGCTGAGAGGTTAATGGGGGGTTGGAACAGGTCACAACCCATGTGAAAACTTCATGGGTCTTTTAAAATACAAGGCTTCAGGATCCTTACAGGTCATGGAGACCACCCTTGCTTTCAGGGGTGTTCAGCTACTTCAGGAGGAGAGAAATGGCTGAAAAGTCATTCCTAGAGCACCTGCCCTGGCAGGGTGGGGCATGAGAAATGAGGTTTGTTCTCTCTGGTGGATTTGAGATGCAATAAGCCATCTCTCTCTCTCTCTAGCTTCCCACGAGACAATTTCATTTAAAGTGTGGTTTTATTTGTATTCTTAACTCCATTTCTAAGCCCCTCCTACAAGGAACTTATTTTAAAAGCTTAAGCCTCCCTCACCAGGCCTCACCTGTAAGAGGCCCTGTGGGATCCCTACTCTGCTCATTTCCTGGGGTTTTAACCTGCCTGCAGTGTCCCGGTGGTTTAGGTCTCTGTGAAGCCTCAAATCTTACACAGTTTGAAATGGTGTGACCAGCAACGGTGCTGGAGGTGGAGCTGAGGCAGCTGCATCCACCGTCCCATGGCAGCTCGTTTGGCAAAAGCTGAAGTGCAATGATTATTCATTCCCATTTTTGCCAGCATTCCCTCCCTTGACTGTTTCAATCCACAGACCCGAGAAGGGAGCGTGTGGGTCCCTGTTTCTCCAGGTCCCTGAGGGCTGAGGGGAACTCTCCTTCCTGAGCTGCCCTTCCTGCTGGTGCCCAGTGTGTGCTGGGGTCTGCTATGCCAGGCTGACGTTGGCCCAGCGGGTCATGGGTGTGCTGGTCCTGCACTGACACCGTTTTGTGTTCTCTCCCTTTAGATTAGAGTGTGTAACGCTCTCGTTACAGTAATGGCCGCAGGTAAGAGCGACAATTCCCGCAGGCCCCTCTGCTGCTGCTGCTGTGCTTCACCTCTAACAGCTCTCCTCCTGCTCCTCCTCCTCCTCTTCCTCCTCTGCTCAGCGTGCGGCTGTGGTGGCTCTGGGGCCCTCCGGGTCTGTCTCTGGCTGTCCCTGTCCCCTCTGGCTCTGCATGCCCTGAGCCCCGTGTGGTACCTGCTGCCCCGGCTGCTGCTGCTGGGCACGGGGACACAGGCACTGAGGGAAGGGCCTGTTTGTGTGTGTGTGATGAGGGATGGGACAGCCACGGGCACTGAGCCAGGAGCCACGCTGGCCACTGTCCCCAGTGCCCACAGAGCCATGTGGGGCTGTCCCTGCCACCATGCCGTGCAACGGGCGGGGAGCAGCTGCCGGGCAGCTTTTTTCCCTCTTTGTAAGTTCCACTTGTTTGGATGAGTTCTGAATTTTAAGAGCTCCACTGGTCCATGAGAGTCAGAAACAGGTGTCTGTGGTTTCCTTATCATTTACTGTTTTTTATTTACAAGCTATTGTTCAGTTTTCACTGCTAGTAATTTCACATTGCCCAGGCACACTCCCAAACAAACAGCAGTGAGGGAACAAACACCCTCCTCCATAGCACAAGAGCATCCCAACACCAACCCACCACCGACCACGGGCTCAGCCGAGCGCACGGAGCCTCCTCTCCGACTCCGCAGGCTCCCCTGGCAAGACGGCCAAGTCATTAGAGCCTGTGCCAGACAGCTTGCAAGGGGAATTAGAATACTGGTATGGGAGCCTTTCTCCAGGGCGCTTGTCGCTCGGTTGTCGCTCGCTCACTGCACAGCTGCCACCTCCCCATCAATCATGGTGCTTTCAGGGAGCTACAAGGTGGGCTACAGAGCTCAGGACATGCCAGAAGAAAGCTGGGACTGTCGGAATGCTCCGGCTCCAAGGCGGAGGTGCTGCGGGTGCTCCTGGCCTAGCTGTGCCTGGCCACAGCCCCACCTGCCCCCTTGTCACAGGCACCAGCCATGCATTGTTCAGCTCTCACGAGCGTTGCTTCAGCTCATCCATTTGGGGAAAACCGTACTATTTTGACCATCTGCCATTCTGCCTCACTGCAGGAATGTCAAGTACAACACCTCCCTCGCAGCCCTTCCCTCCCCCATGCTTTTCTCCCTGGCCAACAGCACCACAGGTTTTGTTTTTAATCCAAAACTGACAGCTCCGAATTTTTCACAGAAAATGCCTTTACAGGCTAAGTCACATTTTCCACCTTTTTAAAATGTGCTATTTCCCCTCAGTCAGTTGTGTTGAAGTACCAATCTGGTAAGTAATGGCTGTCTTTGAGATGCAGACGGTGGGGGGGGGGCCTGCAGGCTGGCTGAGGGGGCTCACACTTTGGGTTTGGCTGCTGCTGTTCCACCCAGAGCTGCTGAACCAGAGCAGGTCACCCCTTGTGTTGAAAACATAGCAGAGTCCATGGGGGTCTTTGTCCTGGGACAGGGGCAGGGCTCATCCTGCCACTGCTCCAACCCACGGCCACATCCCCACCTGTCCAGGAGGGCAAGGCTTGCCCTGCTCACCTGTGCCTGAGGAGCAGCTCAGCCAAGGCCCTGCCTGGGCTTTGCGGTGTTTTGTGCACATCTGGGAGTCACCCGGGCTAGGAAAGGTGAAGAGAGGATTAAAGAGCCCTGGACTGGCCAGGCACAGGAATTAACAGCAAATAAAGGCACAGGCAGAGAACGGAGCCAGGTGTTGAACTGGAAATAGGTCTGTGCTGCCAAACACAACCATCCCTCTGGAGTTCAGAGGGAGTGGCACCGGCACTGGCCTTCAGTGTGGTCTTAGTGCCTTCTTCCCACTCTCCTCACCTGGCTGCAAGGCTGTTCTTGCCTCCCACCTGGAGGAAAAAACTTGTGTTTACACTTAGGGAGAGAATTGCAACATGGTTTAAAAATACCGTTCCCCAAGGGAGCTGATGAAATGGTGTTCCCCCAGGAAGTGCCTTGCGACAGGTCAGACCCCCAGCAGCAGGAGCAGGGCAGGGTGTGTCCCTGGGAGCAGCTGCACCCAGCTTTGGTCATTTGTGTCTCACTTAAAGGTCCTGTGTTCACCTGTTCCCCCTCAGCGAGCCTGAGCCTCTGGTCCTATTGGCCTGTGGGGAATAACTGAGGTGGAACTCCAGGCCATAGAACAACAAAGTGTAACCCCAGGTACCCACAGCCCCCAGGCTCCCAGAGATCCTTCTAGGGTGAGCCAGAAGTAATCAGTAATCTAGAGTAATCAGGGTACTTGGTGTCCTGTCACGTAGTGGAATCATAAGAAACTGTGATTCTTTAGGATTTTTTTATCAGAGACACCAGACATCTTCCAGGGAGTTTTGTGCAACTCCTCACACTGGGGAAGCTCGTTTCCAGCTTTCTGTAACAGACTGAATACATAAGAGCTGCTTAGTGACACACAGCAAAAAACAATTTTATATAACCCACACAGAACTATTGTATGTGGGTTTGTTGGAGCTTCAAGTGAGCAGGACGGGAGTATCTTCCCCCTATCCCCATGGGGATGCTGCGGCACTGAGAGCCATCGGGGGCTGTGCAGACCCAAAGAGGCTGATGCCGGGGCCTCGGTGCTCACCTGGGCAGTGTGGCCTCTCACAGCCTGGCTGTTCCTCACTTGTGGGAGCTGGCAAAGAGCAATCCCTGATTTCTCCAGGAAGTGCAGTATATCACAGTTCCTCAGGTGCCTGGCCAAATTCCTCCTGTAAATGTCAGGTTCACCTGAGTGATGTCTAGGAGTAACTGGGAAGAGGGAAGGGGCTGTGCCATGCGGTGATTCCAGGGCACACTGGCTGTTTTGTCCTGACCTGTTTTTTCCCTGCCTGCTTTGTTTTCCAGGCTGCCTCACCACAAGTGCAAGTGCTGACCTCACTGTTACCATCGGCATCGAGCTGGCGGAACCGCCCTCGCCCACACTGCCACGTGCCCCCAGGAGCAGAGTCTCTGGGAAGCTCCGCCGCTCTGCCAGCGCTCTCAGCAAGGCTTCCAGCTGAACTCCGGAACACAGAGCTCTGGCCAGGGGAGCGACAGAACAGGCAGTTAGGGGGGAGCTTGTCTGGAAGGGACGGACGAGGGGTTTGCTCTGTAAAACTGCTGTTCCCTAACTGGGCAGATGCGGCCGGTGATCAGGTGTCACCTGTGTGTTACCATCAGTGTGGCGCTGTCACCAGCTGAGCGAGGGCCCCAAGTCCCTGGGCACAGGTGCTGGCGCCACAGCTACAGGTCACGAACCAGCATTGAAACCAGTTATTCCGTGTACTCTTAGAGCATCGCTTTAGTCATTCCAGGCAGCACTTACCTGTGCATTAGGGAATTTTGTCTAAATAGAGGTCTTCTCATGACTAGCCAGGTAGATGAGGGAGCAGCTCTCCAGTGCTGTCCCACTGCAGGAGTGCTCATAGCCCCTCCACTGCGTGTGATGGCTGCGCACTGAACCACTCCCTAGAGCAACAAGAATAACCAAATCCCTTTTGGAAGAGCAAAAGCCACACTCCTGCCATGGCCCCTCCCCAGCACTGAGTGAAGAACTGGGTAACCCCTTCACCTTGTCCCAGCAGGGCAGCAGGCTGTGACCCATCTCTGGCCAGAGGACAGCATATTTGAAGGCTTTTGAGGACGTGCAGTGTCCTCCTGGCACCTGGTGTAGCCAGCAGAGCTCATGTTGTCAGTAGGTGATGTGTTTCAGTCTCCACGTGTCATAGGTTTCTAGGGGTGATAATTTTTGTAGGTGAATCCCCAGTGTTACAAAAACAACAGAAATCTGAGATCCCACAGCCACGGATCCGTGTCCTGCTGGTGTTCGATTGCTCCGGGACACTCCCACACACACCTCCCAATGGAATGGGAGTTGCTTTAAGTGAAGGGATTGCATTTTTTGGGAAATGCCCCACTGGGCCCCATTTGGTTTTGCACTTGTACTTGGTGTTACGTCTGTCTGTCTGTCTGTCTGCCAGCCCGGGACCATGCTGTGCACACAGGACGCTGTTTCAGCCACAGCCAGTGGTGCCGAGGTGGCTCCACGCTCTGCCGTGGGATCTGTGCCCAGGGCCCGGTGCCCCCGGAGCAGGAGCCAGAACCAGTGGAGCTGACAGGAACCCACTCGGCACAGCTGCGGGAAGGAGCCTCCATCACTCAGGACTCAGATGGCTGGTTTGATTTTCTGCCTCACATTTGGGTTTAGCTTTCTACTGATTTTGTGTTGTTGAAGAAACTTAGAAAATAAAAGGTGTATTTTAATTTATTTTACTTTCAGGGCTGGACAGGCAGGGCTGTCTGGCCCTTAGTTATCCAATAGCTGGTCTGAAACAATTTCAAAGGCATCCTTCTGAGTAAGGAGCCATTTCTTGTTTAGAGCAATATGCATCTCTAATTCAGGGAGAAATTAAAACACTGATGAAATAGTGTTTTCCTGATATCAAAAGCCTATTAATTTGTATAAACTCAGCTGTGGTTTTGCACCCTAACGTGGATGACAAAGCCGCTTTGTTACCCCTCACAAATGTAATAAATCTTTGCTCACAATAAATGTCCCCAAAGAGCAATAGAAGGCGCGTACCTGGGTGGTGTGTGCACGGCCGGGCAGGAGCTGTTGGGTCCAGTTCTGCGCTCGGCTCTGCCTCTGCTGAGGGGGTGGTGGCTCCCGACCATGCCAATGCCATGTGGAACTGCCTGGGCCTGGCCTGCTGCAGGTGCCCTGGGTGTGCAGGGCTGGCTCACACGGAGCATGAATGGTCACTGCGGGACATGGCGCGGTGACAGCGGCACCAGCACACACTCTGCCTGCCTTCCGTTGGCGCCGAGGGCACGGCTGCAGGAGCAGCTGCCCGGTGCAGAACCAGCAACGGTGTTGCCAGGCTCAAGTGCTCGTGGGGTGTTTGTGCCACACCACTACTGACACAGGCACCGGACACAATCACACCCCACGCTTGCCCCACAGGGCCCCACATGGCAGCAGTGCCGTTTGCCACCCCTGCAGGGTGGGCATCTTCTGCCAGCCCGGCCCTTCCCATGGCGCTGGGGGGGCTCAGTGGTTGCGGAGCACCATGACCAACCCTCGGGGACCCCCAGAAGCCACTGTCCATAACCGGTTTCCCTGCAATGCCTTGTGGCCCAGCCACTTGCATCAGCATTAAAAACAAGATGTTTCTAACGGTGATTTTCTACTCTACTGAGATATTCCTTAAGAAAATGCAGGGGGCTGCACATCCAGCATCAGAAAAGACACTTGGAACTCTCTGTTCCTTTGCTGAAGAGAGGCGACAAAGTTCTCTCCTCAATTGCTTTCAGGTGCTCTCATCAGAAATGGAGAGTTAATGCAGCTGCCTCCAGATAAGGCTCCCTTTGCAGAAATAACTGCCCTTGGGAACCCGGCTTCCACCCACCTTTGCTGAGGAGGATCCTTGTCCCAGGCCCAGCACCTGCCACCCTCCTGTGGAAATGGAGAGCAGGCGGGAACCAGACAAGGGGTCACAGTGCTCAGTCAGTGCGCTGGCACCCCTGAGCGGGGCGGTGCCTGTGCACCGCAGGTACAGCCGTGTGGACCCATCCCCTGTCAGCAGGCGGGTGCAGGGCGGGTGCGGTGCCGGGGCTCTGGCTGGAACACCCTCAGCACGCAGCTCCCACATGGCACATGGGCTGAGCGCTCAGCACAGCCCAGCACTAGCACCCACGGAGGGCAGGAGGTGCCAGGCCCACAATGTTGGGTGGGACACAGCCCCCGCCACTGCCGTGGCGCAGGTGGGACAGGAGCGTGCGGTGGAGCCAGCACAGCACAGGGCAGGAACATGGGGCCAAGGCACCCTGAGCCCCACCAGCTGCGGCAGCAGGCACAAAAATGACATTAATAATAATTATTAAAGTTAAATAAAATAATATATAACTAGTTTATACTTATCATGGGATCATAGAATGGTTTGGGTGGGAAGGGACCACCCTTGCTATCTAACATGGGTATATGTGCATATCACTGTATAAACTACAACATTACTATACGAACTGCAATATTGTGTGCATATATATGTGCATTCTAAATAACAGCATACTGCATAAGAAAATTGTGTCAATCGCATCCGCAACATATAAATCCTATATAACATTACATAAAGAATGGGTAATGTAATACACGATACAATATTTAGACCTGGTTGCTCCAAGCGCTGTCCAACCTGGCCTGGAATACTTCCATGGATGGGGCAAATGTAACATATAATGTGTGGTATGTAATAAATTCTGAATTTCTTCTATGTGCATATAACTAAATGAAAACCTCCCAGCTGAGCCCCCCCCACTGTACAGCATTTTCCTCACATTTGTCTTTGCACTGGTGTTGCAATACGGGCAATTTAATATGAAAAACTGTAAAATGAGATAATAAAACACCGTGGTCCCCATACTCTGAGGAAGCAGAACCTGTTCTGATCTGCAGCCACACCATGCTCCTCCTCTCCCCCAGCCCTGGCCCAGCGCCCACTGCAGCACTGGCAGAGCCTTTGCTCTGCTTTAAATCCTCCCTGTCAACCACCTTCCCCGGTCCCTAAAAAAGACTGGCAAGCCCTCAGTCAGGCTGTGGGCTGGCACAGGAGCCGGATGGGAACGGACTAGGCTGTATGTACCATCATCTTCAGAGCTGCAAGAGAGCTTTATTAGCACTTAAAAAGAGCCATTCTTTTCCAAGAGGAACACAGGATTTAACCAGCCCGGCTGTGGGGAATAACGTCCCAGTTACCGTGTCAGGAGGGCGTGTTCCAAGGAGGGGTTGCAGCTCCCCACGCCAGAGCCACCGATGCCGCCGTGCCCAGCTCTGCCCAGCTTCAGTCCCTCACTGTCTGTGTGGAGAAGAAAGGCACAGTCAGAGCAGCACCGTCTGTGCCCTGGCCCTTCAGCCCAGCACTTGGATTCACAAAGGGTTTGTAAGGACCAAGCCTGGAGGTGCCCAGCGCCGGTATTGCAGTACAGCCTGGCACATCCATCTCTCTGATTAAGGTATCAAATGTTGCCAGAGCCAGACCTTTGTTATGTGGATTGTAAACTAAACTTAATTAAGACCATTTAAAGCCCTGATGAGGCTTTTTATCTGCGTGGAAGGATCTGAGGTGTTTAAACGCAATATGCAGAATGCACCCACACGCCCGTGTCTTTCAACAAAGGGGAGCTGCCCTGGTACCTCGGCAAGCTCCTGTCCCATCCAGCCCAAAGCACCAACACTCCACAGCACCCCATGGGACCTCGCAGCACCGCGTGCCCTGCAGCGAATGGGCAGAAACGCCTGTGACTCCATGAGCCATTTCCCAGCTCATTAACAGCAACACATGTTTTTAAACACGTTTGTGTGAGGAAGAAGTTTGAAGCCCAAGGCAAAAGTGCATCCCTGCCCTGTTTCTGGGCTCACCCCAACCCCATGGACACCTCCCAAATTCCCACTCAAGAAACAGACCGGGAGGTGCTGGGCAGGACCCCTCAAACCTTGGGCTGTGCCCAGCTATGTTTTGCAGGGAGTCCTTCCAGCAAGGCAGCTGACAGATGCCCCACTGAACTGATGGCTGCGATGGACTGTAGTGTTGGTACCAAAAAAGCCTGGAGAGGCTCCTCCCCTGCAGGTGGGAGAAGCTCACCCCAGCTTCTCACCAGCTCCATGCCGATGGGGCAGGGACAGAGTCCATGCTGCATTTCTCAGGGCCCTGCAGGTTTCTGTAATTAATCTCCCTGGCTCCTTTCCGTGTGCTCGCAATCTGTTCCAGACCAGCATTTGGCTCCTGGTGTGCTCGGAGAGGAAGAAGGCTCCAGTGGTTTGTGCACCAGGCAAAGCCCCCTGTCCGTGTGCACAGAGAGTGAGCAACCCACGCACCAGCTGCCTCCAGCAGTCACATCTGGGGCAAGATCAGTGTTTTCCGTGGTGCCCAAACCTGTTCCTGTTGGAGGCACTGGGAGCCATCAGCAATCGATTTGTTAGCTGACAGCAGGAGGCTTTGTTTGCACAGCGCTGGCTGCCCGTGCTGTCCGATGGCGAGGACATGGCACCCACCAGGCCACACCTGCATTCCCAGGAGCTGCTGTGAGCTGCGCTGGGTGAGCTCCGGGTTATGCCACGGCACCGGGCTCCTGGCATAGCCACCGAGCTACAGGTGGGCTTGGGGGTCTCATGGGCACAGAGGAGGAGCCAGAGCTGAGCCCACCAGAGGTACAATGCTGCGGACCTGGGCAGTGGGACAGCACAAGGGAGGAGCTAGTGAGGGGTAGGGATAGATCCCTCCCCAAAATACTGCCCAAAGGGGGCTTGTGTGAGCAGGTGGCTTTGTGACCTGTCGTGGTGGTGCGATGCCCTTCGCTATCAGAGCGGCAAGAGACACAAAATGGTGATGCCAATGGCTCCCTGTAAAACCCCTCAGGCAGTCGGTGCTCACCTCACAAGGATCCTCTCCAAAACACCCTGGGCAGTCGGTGCTCACCCTCACAAAGCCTCAGTGGTGCAGGCAGGGGGGAAGGGCCACAGAGACAAAGGCTCAGTAGCTTTGCCCAGGCTGCTGCAGCCCAGTGAGCCAAAAGCAAATTCCACCGTTTTTACAGGATGACTGTGAACAGAGCCATTTCCAAAGTATTCCAGTGTCACCTCTCCTTAGGCCTTCTCAACACAAGAATCTCCACTGATCACGCTTTCCACTGCAATCCTCAGCAGAAGATAACAATACATCATTGGTGCCAATGGCTACCAAGACAGTTCTACAAACCTGGGGAATTATTCTGGCCCCAACAATTTTTAACTGATCCCTACAGGGACAGACATGGATTACTTGACTATTAGGAAATGGACACCGATATGAAGCTGTTATTTTGTGGCCTGCTGGTGCAACAGGCTTAGAGCCTGGATTTCATCAGGAGCGCTGCTGTGATGGTGTGGATAGAGCCAGAGGGTGAGAATGCGCTGGGCATTGCTCTAGAAACAGTGTCCAGTGGCCCAAGAGGATGGCCACGTGTGTTGGCAAAGCCCCCTTGGGGAGTGGAAAGCCCAGTCCACAGACAGCTGCGACACCGTCTGTGACAGCCCAGGATCTGGGGCTTTCCAAGGCCAGGGAAGCCAGGAAAAGCAAAACCACACCTCTTGCCAGGCATGTTTTGCTGCCTGTGTCTCTCAGGCCATGGTCTTTTCCAGTGTATCGATTTACAGCTAAAACCACAGCTTTGCCGAGACCTGAAGTCAGCCCTGGCATAACCAAGTTGGTTTCCTAGGAATCAAGACAGCAGGAGTGTACCTGCACTGGTGCTGTTTAGCCTGACTAAACGGGGAAAAAAAAAACTTTCTCTAGAAAGACTTTCTTTCTCTACAAGCTTTGCTATATCAAATAATACCCAGACAATTCCTGGGAAATTTCCCTACAGGAAGCTCCTTTCCCACAGTGAATCAGCCAAGACTCAGGCAGGAGCCTTTAGGTGAGAGAAGGTGGCAGGAACAGGCAGGAAAACTGCTCCTGCGAGCCAAAGCCTCAAAGGTGTTGCCATCCCAGAGATGAAGCAGCCCCAAGGCCCATGCTGAGCCCTTGCAGCTGCTCAGCCCTTAACACTCCAGTGTGGGAGCAGGGATTTGCTCAGGGCTGCCAAGCAGATCCACATGCCGTGGAGTTGGCTCCATGGCTTCTCCTGCTGGCAAAGGGCGAGATTGTACAGGTGCGCTGCAACAGCTGTCTGTGAGAGGGGTTTCACAGACCCAGCACACACCTTCCCCACTTACACTGATAGTACGCTTTTCACTAAAAAACTTACAAAGCTACTTTTTGACCAAACCCCTGTGATTCCCACATACAGATACAAGCCTTGAAGAGCTACCTATATATATACATATGCTTGTTGAAGGATGCTGCAGAAATCCCACAGCAAGGCCGAGGGACCAGGCAGGAGGAGGCTCCAGCACTGCCAGGAGGCACACAAACGGCCTGACATTCCATGTGCCAGGCTCCAGAGCTCACAGCCAAAGTAGGATGCTGCTGCTCTGAGCCCCTGAACCCCACACTTCAGTGCCGAGCACGTGGGGTAGCCACCCAGCAAACAGCACGGCCCTCCTGGGCAAGGATATCTCCAAGTTCTCCACTCATAGGTGCTGCCCCACCTCAAGTTCTCCCTGCAACACCTTCCAAGGAAGGTCCCTGGCAGCTCCTCCCTGGCTGTCACCAGCAGCAGGGCACAGGGCAGGCTGTGCCCGGTGCCAGCTGTGACAGGGGCAGGGCTGGGGCTCCAGCCCACAGCCAGGGGACCCCTTGCTCAGCACGGCAGCCTTCCCCCGGACTGGCCACACCGCACCCTGCTCTCTTCCTCCCAGTAATTCCTTTTTAATTAATCTCATCAAACGGTACGGAGCAGGCTGATGCCTACAGAGGCTCCCTGCCAGCTGCACTGCGGAGCTGGGTCCCAGCTCCCCCACCCCGAGCCCTCAGGGCCAGCCCGGCAGGGACAAGCAGGAAGGGTGGGGGCACGCTTGAATTTGAAAATATTTTATTTGAATAGTAAATAATTATACAGTTGAAACAGTTCTATCGAAGCACTCTATAAATAGCTAACAGTTAAGAAAATAATGTGTGTAGAAAAAGAGATTGCATCTAAAAGTAAGAGCTGTTGGTTGCACAGGATAAAATGGTTAAGATTATGAGTTATTCTAGGTATAAAAGTTAAAACCTTTTTAGCAGATCCCTTTAATAAAAAAGATCTTCTAAAACGCACAGTGAAATGGCAGGCGGGGAGACAAAAAAAGCACATTAGAATATTTGCAATCAAATAATATCAATCTTCATAATTAATATAAATAAATAACGAATAAATAACATAATTACTCAAACCAACATATACAGATAGTCAACTCATGAGCTACCTTAGTAAGGGCAAAACAAACAGAAACAGAAAGTTGGCATGTCACAGTTAAGGCAGTTTCTACAGCATTTTCTGGAGACCATCAACAGCAGAGTCAAGGCATTTGTGGCTACACTAAAGGAAATACTCGATTCTCTCGAGCAGTTTGATCTGTTCACATTAATAAAAACCAGAATGAAGGAACAAAACTTAAAAATAATTAAAAAAAAAAAAAAAAAAAATAAAAAAGACCCCGGGACGGTAAATGTAAAGCCAGATTCCAGCAGGTCGCAAGCCGTATTAAAGCTAATCGTGTGGCGGCCCCGGGGGAGCGGCGCGGGGCCGGCGGGGAAGGCACGGGCGGCTCAGCAGGCGGGACGCAGCGGCACCTGGAGCAGGATGACCTGCCGGTTCTCCGAGGGGTGGCACTTGTTGATGTGCCGGGTGAGGCCGGGCGAGCTGTAGAAGGTGGCCGGGCAGTACTTGCAGGGGAAGACCTGGGCGGCGTGGAGGAGGCGCAGGTGCCGCTCCTGGCTGCTCTTGCTGGGGAAGGTCTCCCCGCAGACGGGGCAGAGGCGGCACTCGGCGGCGGGCGGCTCCTCGGCGGCGGGCTCCGGGGCGGGCGCGGGTGCCGGGGCGGGCGCGGGGGCCGGGGCGGTGTGCCCCAGCAGGTGCTTGCGCAGGTAGGCTTGACGGCGGAACCGCTTGGCGCAGCGGGGGCACTCGAAGAGCCCCTCCTCGGAGCCAGCCTCCGAGGCTCCGCCGGGGCTCGGCGTGTCCCGCTCGCTGCCGCTGCCGCTGCCGCCGCTCGCCTCCTTCGGCGGGTCCTCCGCCGGGCCCGGGGCCGCGGCCGGTGCCCGGCCCGCCTCGGGGCCACCCTTGGCGGCGGGCGGGCGCGGCTTGTGCCAGCGGCGGTGGGAGGCGAGGTTGGCGGGGCAGGAGAAGACCTTGTCGCACTCGGGGCAGCGATACTCCACCCGGACGATGCGGGAGCAGCGGTGCTGCGCCAGCGCGAATGGGTCCCCGTACTCCTCCTTGCAGAGCTGGCAGATGAACTCGCCCAGCGGGCGGGCGCAGCCGCCCCGCGCCTTGGCCGGCGTCTCCACCGGGCCCTCCTTGATGCGCAGCCCCAGCACGGGCGAGGTGGTCACCTCGTCCTCGAAAGTCAGCTTGCGGATAGCCTTCGTCTTCTTGCCCGACGGGGCCTTGTGCCGCCCGGGCTCAGCCGCGCCCGACGGGCGCTTGTTGGGCGGCGGGCGGCCCGAGACGGGCGGCGCGGCCGGGGCGGGCGGCGCGGGGGCTCCGCCGGGGCCGGGGTGGGCGGCGGGCGGCTCGACGTGGCCGGCAGCGGCCCAGAGCTTGAGCTCGGCCGGGGCGAAGAGGAGCGGGTCCATGGTGCCGGGCACGGCCGGGGCGGGGAAGGACTCGGCCGAGACGGGCGAGCCCAGGCTGAAGCCGCGCTCCAGGTACTTGTCCCTGCTGACGGGCCGCGTGGGGCTGTACAGCGCCTGCACGGCGGCATCGGGCGTCCCGAAGGGCACGGGCGGCGGCGAGTCCCGCGGCGGGGGCGGCGGCGCGGCGGGGCAGGCGGGCGGCGGGGCGACGCCGGGGGGGAGCGGCGGACCGGCGGTGGCCTCGCGGCAGCAGCGCGCTCGATAGGACACGGGGGTGGGCCGCCGGCTGCGCTTCACCAGGAAGCCCCGGGGCATCTTGGCGCCGGCTCCGGGCCGGCAGCGGCGAAAACTCCTCGCTCTGCCCGCGGCGCGGCCGCCGCCGCCTTTAAGCGGGTCGGGGCCATTGTTCGGGCCGGCGGCGGCGGCACCGGCCAATCCGCGGCGGCGGCGGCGGCGCGGCCGCACCTGAGCCCGGCCCGGCACACGCCCGGCCCCGCCCCCGCCCGCCCCGCGCCGCCCGCCCGGCACGCGCGGCCTTTGTGTGCCGCCCCCCGCG
>JAWWES010000115.1:5302794-5417203 GCA_035583135.1 Lophotriccus pileatus
CCGGACACCCCCCCTGCGGGCCGGGCCAGGCGACGGGGGGGTCGTGGGGCCGCCCCGCCCGCCCGGTGGGACAGGCGTGCGGCGGGGCGGGGCGGGCGGGCGGCCCCCGGAGCATTAGCATACAGCTGCGGGCCCGCGGGCACGCGCCGCCGCCCCCCCGCCGCGCCGGCACACCGAGCGCCGGGCCCCGCACATCTCGAGACTACACACCGACCCACCGTTTCCCCGCCGTTTCTCACCTGCCGCGGGCCGGGTCCGCAGGGGTCCGTAGGTGTCGGTCGGGGCGTACATGGGCAGGTGGGCGCGGTGGTGGCGCAGGAAGCGCAGGATGGGATCCCGCAGGGCGGGCGGGCCCGGGCTGTGCTCAGCGTCGGGGGGCTGCCCAGGCACCTGCAACAGAGAGCCGTCAGGGGCCGAACCGTGCTCGGGGCACGCATCGGCCATGCGGAGCGTGGTGGCGGGGTCCGAAAATGGCCCGAAAATGTGTCGGGCCGGGACGCAGTGGGCAGTGAGCAGGGAATGGGGCTTGCACCGACCCTGGGGCTGGTGGTGCTCGACTGTTTGTTCATCCCTCCCTCCCCTCCCAAGTGACACGATTCAGATGCAAGGGTTGCGTGGAACCGAACCTGCGTGGAGCCCCCAGCTGTCCCAGTGACATAGACTGTCCCAGTGGTTTAGCCAAAGGAATTCCCTACCCCGTGCCCAATTTACTGTGGCTTTTAACCCAGTCTGCAGCCCCAGCTGCAGCTGGAGAAGCAGGACATAATTCCTGACGGAGGACAAGTGCCTGTTCCGGAAGGTCTGGCGCGGCACGTGTGCCCTCGGCGTGCGGCAGCATCCAACAGCTGATGGAGGTGCAGACCCCGGCCCTGCCATCTGCGTGTTTGCATCGCCGGAGCCGCGCACGGCGGCACAAACACATGGCTGTGATCCCCCAGGGGTAAACACGCCCTGCACCAGAGGCCCCGCGAGAGCCCCGCGCAGCGAGGGCAGCCTTGGTGACAGTGTCTACACAGGCTCAACGCACAGACCCTGGCCCTGCCGCAACTGGCTTTTCTATGCAGTTATTGCTTCTACCAGCAAACCTTTCTGTAAATGTTACCCCTATTGCATGACACTGATTTCCAGTTTCTCTGGAAACTGTAACCAGAAACATCTCGAGTCCTGTTCACTTAAGTTCATGGTTCTTAAACATCTCTTTCAAAGGGGTGTTTTTCCCTCATTTTTACATTTCATCAGTAATTTTTCTGCAGGCTTAAGTGAGCTGGAATATGAGCAACAGGAAGCAAAGACAGTCTTTTACTCCATATAGAAATACAGATAGTCCCAAGGCATTTAAGAGAGATTCCATAAGCACAGGGTAACTAATCTGTATCTGGCAATGTGCCCAGAAGGAACACCCAATGAAAACACATAAATGTGATATTTAGTAAATATAGTTAAAATCACCATGAAAAAAAATCCAAATAAAAATCCAAACCCCCTAATTTGCATTCAGATGCAGATACCATCACCTACATTATTGTGAGCAATCCTGACTCACAGAGCTGCTTCCAGGCTATGCAGGGGGACTGTGTGTGTCAGGACTGCTACCATAAGGACATGGTAAGGCAAGTGAATCCTTAATTTGTAGGGCACCAATTCCCCTCTCTCTGAAGTTGTTCACACTTAGAGCATGCGAAGTGCAACTGAATGATGGCAAAAAAACCACATCAGGCCCCCCATTCTGAATCTTATTTTGTTTTCTTTTATAGACGTCTTTCAAGAGAATCTAAATTAAATCGCACCAAGGCACTTTCTGGGTCAGGACAACAGGAAGCAAATTGCTTGGAGCCGTTCTGGGAGGAGGCAGAGCCGAGTGTGCATGTGGCTGCGGCTGGGACATGGCAGCACAGGCACGGCGGTTTGGGTGGGCCACGGGCTCCACAACCTCCCCTCCTCCTGCCACCCTGCCTCCATCAACACTCGGTTCTGTTCGTTTTCTGCACAGTTAAGAACTGTGAGCACATACCTAAAACTCACAGCTGCCACCTGGAACTCTGGGGGGTTAAACAAAGGCAAAAGCAGAGTGAGCAGGGGGAGGGTAAGCTGGTCCCAGGTAGTGAGGTGGAAACATAGAGATCAGAACTCAAATTCTGTTTGGGATCAGCCAGAAGTTCCTCAGGGAGTAGGGGGAGGCAGCTCCAGGGACACCTGCCATTAACAGCCTGTGGCAGTTTGTGTGTGAGTGCAGTGGCTTTGCAGCTTGGGCAGGCAAAGTTACAGGCTGCTAAGGCTTTGTGGCTCTGTCTATGGTACTAATGCCAAAGCTATAAACAGCATTAGCAAACATTTCAATTTCACCCTTATTCAGGAGATCCATACATCACTGAAAAAGCCAGTTGCTTTCACTCTTTGGGCTACAACGAAAAACCTACCCACGGGCTCAGCTGAAGCAGGTGTGGGATAGGCTGTAGTGAGTTCCTGTTAGGGACCACTACTAAACCCAAGGGGATAGCTACACAAGTCAGCCTCCACATTCCACTGTGTAGTTGTACTAAATTGCAGGTATAATGCAAAAATGCTGTGAAGGAAAACAAAGTTCTACTGGCAGATTTGAGAATATGCCCAAACAACAAAACTGAATAATGCGCTGTACTTGGTGACCCTCCCTCTGTGAGGTACACGGTCTGCTCAGGCTTCCCAGAGGAGAGACCTAAACAGAAACATTAAGCTTCAGGACAAAGACGGGAGAAGAAACCGAAGTGAACAACACTAACAGATTACCTAAATAATAAAATGCACTCGGCAGTCATTTTTCTTACCTGTTCTGACATCAGGATTTGGCGCAGTTCCTTCTGGAGATCAATAAACCGATCGTGATAGATGGCCATGGACCAAGGTTCCCTGAAGTAGCTGGGTAAAAAAGGAAGAAATTTAGTTATCTTGTGAACCTCTCATTAACCACTAATAAAGTATTTACCTGCTTTTTTGCCTTTATAAATTACAGTTCTGGACCCATCATGATCGTTTGTTCATAAAACGCCTCCTGTAACAGCATGGTCAATCAATTCTTTTAATGGATGTTCCTGATGTACAGCCAGCTTCAGTAATTACATTTAAAGTGGCTTAATTCAGAGCTGTGGCAAGACCCAGTGAAGAATCCTGATTTTATCAGAATTTAAAAGCCTGAAGACCTGTAAAGAACGGTGTCTCCATTATCTGTCCTCATTTGAGAAAAGCAGATTGCAGGATTAACTGAACTGCTGCATAAACAAATTAAATTTGTGTAGACAATGACACAAATGTTGTTCATCATTAAGGTTTCTGGATTAATAAAAGCCAGAAAAACAGGCCACCACAGCGCTGCAATATGTTCTTTGTGCTACTCTGATGAAGCTAAATCGAACTGATTCTAGGAGGAAGCTCTTGTAACTTTTTCTTTCAGTGACAGCATTTACAAAAGCATTCTTCCATGAAAAAGGAGGAAAAGGATGGAGAGGACGTGGCTCCATGTAGAACTCACGGCTGTAAATATAACCAGAGGCATCCAGATTACAAAGCTGTGATTTATTTCTCTTTATAATGAAAGATAATTTTTACAGCTCGGGCGAGATGCACATGTGTAATTCTTGTTAATGCTCGCTGCAGTCAGGAGGTGCCCCGTGCTTATCCCTGTGATGACCAAGCAGATATCACCAGGGTCACCCAGGAAGTTGGGAGAGGGAGACATGTGCATGGCTGTGTCCAAAGTTTGTGCCTTTGTAATGGCAGCAGGACCTTGGCACTGCCCCAGGAGCACACAAATGCTCTCGCCTGGTCCAGCTGTGTGGTCTCTAAAAGAACATCTGGATAAGGCAACTTAAACGGTGCTACATGAGTTCAATAATTCTGTCTACAGAGATCTAATGTGCAGGATTTTATTTATCTCCTCCACATCCAAGGGCAGGATTTTCCCCTCCTGCTCAGAACTACACCTCAGCTCTCCTGTGCCATTAGAAGCACTCTGTGTGTCTGGCACAGCTTAGCTGGGTTTTCACATGCTTGGCCCCTCTCTGTCCCTGCACCCCATTCCTCTCTGTGTGTCAGGCTGGCTGGAGCTGCCCCTTGGAATCTGCACAGCCTCCAGCACTGCAGGGCTCTCTCCCATAGGTGTTTTCACAGTATAAGTATTTATGGACACTATTCCAAACACAAGTGCTGCCCAGCCCAGGAGTTACCACCACTCAGCTGCTGACTCAGTCAGATATGCAGGTTAGAAAGGATGAGCTCAGCTTTAAGGATCTTTATTTCAGTAACTGCACACCTGAAACGTGTGCAGAGAGCTAGACAAGAACACAATATCCCTCAAATACCTAAACCCCCTTTAATTTCAGAAGAAAACCCCCACCCAACACAAACCTTTAACTCACTGTTGATATCAGATAGCAAAGAAAAAGGAGAGTGTTATACAAGAATACATTAAGGTAATTAAAGACTCTCTATTTTTGCTGATATGCCCTGCTAAAAGCCAAATGTTTTGTCTTCAAGCTGGCATCTTAATTTTAATTGTAACTCTGAGGAGATTTCCTCTTTCAACTGAGGCATACCTTCCAACTGCCTTACCTCAGTAAAGGTGCTCACCTGTCTCACTGAAGTGTTGCATTAAATGCTGTTTATTAATATTTCAGGGGTGCTATGTATTCCTGCTACCATTACCAGTTCCATTCATAACCATGAGTTTAACTATTCCCGTCAATATTCGCAGATTTGGAGCTCAAAACCTGAAATTCATTGCCCAGTTTGGAATACTTAATGCAAATAAAATGCCCTTTTTAGGGAACAGAGAATGCCTTGTCCATGTTTTCTAAACAGTTTGCCAGAAGGAGCTCCCAATACCCAACATTTACTCCCAGACTCCCTTCATTTTCCTTAACCTGAAGAACTGTATCCTCCAATGGCGATTTGGAGATTTACCTCACAGAAACAATTTGCTTTCTGTGCCGGCTCTGTGCTTTCATCTATTTATCTTTTCAGTTCGAATCACCTTTCTCAGGGGGCACATGGTGTTTTTGAGACAGCAGCTCTACATATGGCTGCTAAAGGGAAGTTTAATAATGAAAACACCCATTTGAATCCAAACCAACAAGTTGACTTTCATTCTGAATTTTATTACCACTTCAGCAGCAGTCCCTCAGGGCGAGCTGGTGAAGGCTTCGAAGTATAATGCTCTTCAGTGTACGAGATGGAGCTGGCAGGCTCCCAACAGGGGCTCAGAGGCTCCTCCACTAGCATGAGAACAGCATCTGCCACATGTGTTTGCACCGTTTAGTCTTTCATAACCTGCCAGAGCCATCAGGCTAAACATGTACAAGATGACAATGTTGCCAGGAGCATAACGGGTGTGCAAACTTGGTCACCTCCTAGCAGGGATCCCTGCTGGAAGCCTTTCTAGCGAGGGCAGCATGGCAGGAAGGCATCTCTGACAGAGCGGGATGGAACAGGTTCCTCCAGAAGACAGTGAGCGACATCCTTCTCGTTGCTAAGGAGTTGGTCTTGCCTCTCATTGACAAACAATATTTAAAGTCTGGTCTGCCTCATTGGTGAGGTGTAGCCTATGTTAGATAAGAGGCAAGGAGGAAGGAAATATTTTGTGGTGTTCTGTAAAAAAAGCACAGAATCCTTCCCCTTGCAAAAGATATAAAGGAAATGGACAGAGCTGGGTACTGCTGGCAAGCAAAAATGGAGCGTGTGTGCATGTGGCTGTCCATCCAAGAGCTGCCTATAGTTACTCTCCCTTTCATTTGCAGGAATACACCACATTTGGAGAAGAAGCCTTTCTTCTTGTGGAAGCTGGTTCTGTGTCCTGGCAGCGAGGACCCGACACCGCCCTGCTGACTGTCAGGTTTGGTGGCACAGGGTATAGCACCAGCAGCAGCATGTAAAGCCAGAAAGTCTTAAAAACTGAAGGAAAAACCTTCAGAACAACACACTTGGTTTGTACAGGAACAAAACAAAAAGCAAGGTATAGAGTTAAAAAAGATCAGTAATTGCAGTTATTTTAAAATAATTTACAACCCTGTGACAGGGAAGGCCTGGCAGAGGAAGAGGACCGGCTCTGTGAGAGAGCTGATCAGCTCTGGACTGACACTGACCCCTGAGCAGGGGCACACGCTGCTGCTTCTGCCTGCAGCAAGGCCAGGATGAGGTGGCGTTTTCCAAGACTCAAAGGGCAGGTGGCACCTCGTGATGGTGCCTTTGAAAAATCCGTTTGCAGACTGGCGTGTCTGTGATTACAGGTATGGAGGATGCTGTGTCTCTGGCTGTTCTGCTACTCAGAGCTTTTATGGAAAGAACAAACCCAAATTCAACTCCTCACATCCCTGCTACACACACTCTTCCAACACACATATACTCAGGGGAAGACAGCCCATAAAGTGGGTTGGATCTGTTTGCAAACCTCATTAAATGTCTCTAAACAATCCTTAATACAGATCTCTTGAAAACCCATTTGTTTCCTCCCAAAGCTGGCCACGAGTCACCAATGCCCTGCCCTCCATCCCCTTAAGCCCAGTGTCCCTCTAGTCACTGCTATGCCCTCAGCACACATGGCTTTTTCATAGCAAATATAAGCAGTCTTTGATTAATTTAAGCTCCTGTTCATTTGTAAGGAGTGGAAAGTCTCTTTTCCTCTCTGGAGCTTCCAACACTTTGTACAACACAGGGAATTTTCAAGCTAGATGTCCATTTTACTGTGTTTGAATTTCTTTTTTTAAGAGGAAAATGTAATGCTCAAAACACAAAGTTCTCCAGGTTGTACCAGTTACATCTGGAAGATACTGTCCATTCTCAAATCCTCAGACCTCAGGACATGCAAAGTTATTCCCTAGCACATTTGGATCCCTTAATCTTGAATGGCTTTGGTGGATTGCAGAAGCAGAGTCTCTCGATGGCAAAAGCTCCCCTGTGCAGGGCCCAGTCAGGCAGCAAAGCTGCTGCTACCCAGACCCCAGGGACCAACCCAGGAGGACAAGCACGGAGGAAATGGAAGCTGTTCACCTGACACAGGCTCAAGTGGAACACAATTATGCCAGGAGTGCCTACACAGAGCAGGGAATTCCACTTCCCAGGAGCAGGGAGAGTAAAGTACTGTAGAGATGCAGCACAAATTTAATTTCCAGGTCATATTGACAATACTTCCCAGCCACAGCTTGCAGATCAGCGAAAGTCTTTTCTCCAATGCAAGCACCTAAGATGCATTGTTTTGAAGACAACAATGGATGTTTTTAAGACTCTTAATTACAAAAATATGGTGATTCCAGTAAAAGGTACAGAATATTTCCAGAAGTATTCTGGATAGTCAGACCAGGAATCAGAAAGTGTTAGTTTAAGGAAAATATAAAAAAAACCATTGAGCATTTCCTGCCAGTATTATCTGAGCAATAATTTTGAAAGACAGTTTTACGTAGGTTTACACAGGTAAAAAGCAGGACCAATTTGTGTAAAATGCCCTAAAGCACCACCTGAGAGTATTGTTCTTCAGCACAAAGGGCATAACATGTGCCCTGGCCTGCAATTTCTTAATATTTGCCTACAACTGCTGAAGAGCCAAGCAAGCATTGAACCAACAGCCCTGGTTGTAGCAAGAAGGACCTTTAGGTCTTTGCAGTTCTGCTCCCTGAACACCTGTTTGCCCACGGGTTGTACTCACTCCTGTTAAACAGTCTTATGGACAACAAATCCATGATTGACTCCATTGGGCAGTTGCACAAAGTGAATCTGCTCAGGAATTCACAGGCTGAATGAAATCCTGGAAACAAAGCCTGTGCTTCTTTATCACTTCACACAGAACCCATAGCGTCTTGTCTTTGGAAGATGACTGGGTTAGAAGCTGTGATTTACAACCCCCTCTTTTCTGTAGCTGCAATGGCAAACAAGAGTGCAAGGCAACTGGTCTCGCAATTCTTGCTCCAGAAAAATGGCCACTGAATCCAGACCTTGTTGAGGACGACACTGCTCTCCCTGGCACAGACCCAGAGCTCCCTGGGGCTGCTGCAGGGACCTGCTGATGTCAGGGGGTGACACTGTGCATCACCTGCCAGCATCTTCCCTTCACCAGCGCTGGTGATCCATTATGACTGATAAACCAGTGCTGTCTGCTGTGTTTTTAATATCCTGGGAATGTTACATTAGAGCACCGTACCCAGAGGCAGATCCTGACATTGAGATACTGCAGCCCTTTTCTGTTCTAAGTGTCCTCAGGAGAGACTCTTCTTGATTTCAGCACTGGCATTTGGTAAAGTTTAGATTATTCACCAGATCATAGCAGTTATGGTGTAGGTGATTCCCACTGAACTGCTCTTTAAACTTTCTGAACTCTTTGCTCTTTAAAGCTGATAGAGAAGCATTGCTGTCTGCACTCTCTGTCTGAGCACTTTGTGGCTGACCCTGACATCAGCCTTACTGCATTTTCTCACATAGTACTATTTCACATGTAATGCATTATGGAAAACAATTAAAAGGAAATTAAACCTGATATACAAAATCATCAGATAAGCTGTGTGCAGCAGTATGATTGCTTTTCTGCAACTGTTTATGGATTCAGAGTTTAATCATTCATACTGGTTTGCATAATTGCTAGGATGAATCAGCAAGGTTTGACTGCAAATTAATGTAGTTGTGTTCAGCTGACGAGCTTTTACTTACTAATTTGGCCGTGGGGTTTCTTAGTAACATGGCTTTTGATCGGCAAGTTAGCTGCTCCTTTAAAACTACATTAATATCTGGTCTCCAGCCATTGGTATTGATTGGGTCTGTAAGTACAGCTGTACCAGGGCACTGTGGGGTTAGTGGTTAATTCGGGAGCGAGAAAGGCGTTAGTGCTTTGATATCCCTTCACGTGTTCTTCTTTCCAGTCCTGTCTCTTTCTTTCTAAAAAGCACATGCATTTCCCTCTAATTGGGCCGCAGAGTGTACAGAGCAGCACTAGTCTCTCTCAGCCATGCTCACTACCTGCCACAATTCCTTTCCAGTCTTTTTCATCCCTGCAGAAAAAACATCTCATTGTCTGCATGATGAACAGAAGCCTAAGGTGGAATCCCTTAAATGTAATCCGTGTGTTAATGGGTGTGGGATCCAGCAGACTCCAGACAGCAGCAGGGCATTCCAGTGTTTCTCTTAATGAACAAGCACTCCTCATTTTGGAGAGTCTGGGTTAAAACCAGCTTTTTTATGCAGCATGCATTTCATGTTTAAATAATCACGATTATCCAGCCTATAAGTAACAGATTTATCTCTTTACCTGGTCCTTTTAACAATAATGCCAAAACCATCAAATTATGTTCTTTTTCTTATTTGTTATATTGTGAGATTTATTAGCATTGGGTCAATAAACAGTCAGTCCAATGTGCAGTTTCTGCTTACAGTCTCACTGAATGACACTGCTTAATAAATCACCTTCAGCCTAATGTAAACAGCATCAGGATGTCAGAACTGAACCTCAGTGGAAAAAGCTAAATGGTTACTTAAAAACAAGTGAATGCTGTTCATGAAGCTCAAAATATTTTTGAGCATTTAGCTTGTACAACCAATATGCAAAATGCAACACGAGACTAAGAGTCAGGGTTTGAGGAGAGCAGCCAAGAAAACATCCAGTGCCATTATCCACATTTATAGTTTCTGGGTGGATTTTCCAAAGCCTCTCAGGGAAAGGGAACCTAACACTACCCCTTCACGTATTCCTGCTGCATGTTTGGCAGGTTCATGTCTTATGGCCTATCAGTACCTGTTGTTGAAGCTGTGCCACTTTGTGTAGAGCCTTCCCGATTTTCCTGGTTTTCTTCAGGCTTTCTCAGCCTCTTGGACAGCAACACCCCCCCATCACAGCCTGAGAGCGCACAGGTCTGGATCAGCACAAGTCCATGCATAGACTGCTCGTTCCCTTCCTAAGTGAAAACTGAATCTACCTGCATTCCAACACTGGGAAAAACATTATCACTACAATTCATTAAAATCCCCTGTGCTTTTTATCCCTCAACACAAGTACTGCCAGAGCCATAACCAACCCTCCCAACCCTTCTTACCAAAGAGGCCCATGTCATTGTCTGCTGGGAGCTTCTCTCTAGACCTAGCCCCAAAGTCACCTGTCCCAAACCAACCTGTACAGCTCAGTAAACACAAAAGCCTCAGCTCTGGAAAGCTCAAAGCCTGCCACAGAGACGAGGCATGGAGTGCATCTGCACCTGGCTGCAGAGAGCTTTGCTGTGGTGCCATGAACGTGTGCTCCTCGTGGTGCCTGAGACCACTGTGCAGAGCAGGCAAGTTGTCCAGTTCAACAAGTCCTTAAAATGCTGGAAACCAAGCTAACGAAACAAAAAGTAACAAAGTGCTTTGAACTCAACCTGGACGAGTGTGACTAAGGTTTCTGTGCTCATCCTCCCGCAAAACATGCACTGCCTTCATGCACTCCTTCACAGGGCTGACCCTGTGCCCTTCCTCAGCTCTGTGCTGGAAAGCATCACATGTGTACACCCTACACACATGTACAGCCCGCACATAGGGGTGCACAGCCTACACATACAGCCCGCACATGTGGGTGTACACCCTACACACACGTACAGCCCACACATATGTACAGCCCACATCTATGTCCGTACAGCCTCCATGTAGGGTGTAGACAAATGTGTGTCCAGCCAACACATGCCCACCACCGTCTGCATGTCCGGCCTGAGTATACTGAACAGCCCCAGGATGCGAAGGGAGGTAAATGCAGGTGACTAATAGCACGTCTTCTAAGAACTAAATCTACACACAGGACAAGCAGAACAAGCAGAGCCCTCAGAACTCTGTGTGAGGTGTTGCTCACACCTCCTGGATCGCTCAGCACTCTCAGTCCAGCAGCTGAGGTATGGCAGGAAACAGAAGGGGATGGCTGAGCAACACAGCCTTTCAGAGGGCACCTTTTAGAAATTGACTGGCACCACGATGGCACCTCTGACAGGACCCTTCTTTACACCTTTCCTCCTGTGCCACCCTCACTGTCCTGTGCCGGGTGCTCCCTCACCTCAGCATCACTGTCACTGCCACATGGCTGAGATGCAACCATCATCTTCTGTAGGTCATAGCTGACAACAAGCTCATTAATACAGCATTACAAACTCCTAAGTAAAAGCCACTCACACCTCATTTGTGAAATAAGCTCCTTAAGTATTTTAGAAACCAGTGGGTCAGATTTTTATGCATTATGTAAGATTTGCTTTTTGTTAATGCCAAATGAAGCTTACATGAACCACTTCTATCTCGTAGTAAAGGCATGATGCCGGTGAGCATCCATTTGGTTGCCAAGTGTCAGGAGACCCCTCTAATTATCTGTTTTGTACTTAAGATGCAGCAGAGGGAGATTCCACCACTCTGTGGACCTGTTCCATAACTTGGCAACTACCTTCATCTCAGGAGAACACAAAAGGGGATCACTGGCTGGTTATGCTCCTCCTCTGTGAAGCAGTGTGAAGGACTGATGACCAGTAACAAATTTATAAGCTTAACAAGAAAAAAAGTGTTGGCAGATCTAGGGGCTATGGTTTCCTTTCACCCCGTGAAACTGGGCTGGGGTGGCAGGACGAGTGGAGCCCTGGGCGATGTGTGTCCACTGCCCTGCTTCACCTCCTCCAGAGCCCAGGTACTGAGGGGAGGAGGCAGAGCAGTGACCAATCTTTCCTTTGGTTGTGGGTTGAGTCCTGGAGCTTTTATTCCCGTTGAAGTCATACCAAAATCAATGGCACTTTTCTGCAGACAAAAGAAGATGTTATTTCTCTCATTATTGCCATTAGCCCCGGCTCCAGGAGCACGACCAGAAGAGGTGACTTTGTCAGGTTTGCTGGATCTCGAGGGCCTGTTGTTAATGCTAATTTAAGAATGGCACTGACACATTCTGCTCAGGAAATCTGGTAGCATGGGGTTAACTTTCAGCTCTTATACTGAACACAAATCATTGAGGAAATTCACTGCTAGGTGCAGTTTCTAATTATTTAAAAGATAATTTGCATGTTACACAGAAATAAATTAGCTCCCAGGTGACAGCTGTTCCACTGTGTCCATTCCTGGAATGAGATGCCATGCTGGGAAGTCTAAATACAGACCAAAAGATTAAAACACTGCACTTTCTTGCCTCATAGGAAGGCCCTCCACAAAACTGAGGCATAAAGAACGGATGATTCAAACCATCAAATTTACAAGCTTAACTAACAAATCACAACATTTTCTCAGTCTACATTCTTTTCACTAAGGGCACTTCATATCTTGCTAGAAGATGTAACATGTAATAATTTCAAAGCTTTTTTCAAATCCAAAGAGAAATTCAGTCCTAACCTCAGGTTTGTGCTCCTCCCAGACCATGTGAATGATGCCCAAAACAGTTGGGTTTTTGATCACACACATAGAAATCAGTAAATGCATTTTCCTGCTCCTCACAAAAAGCCAACGAGGCAACACTTTTTATCCACATAAAGAGTCTTAAGACAATCTTCATCTCACAAGAGATGCTAAACTGTTTTTCAGTGTATCAGTTTTCCAATAGACAGTCTTGTCACAGCTCAGTTCTAACATTGTCTACTGTACATTGCACACACATCTGTACATTGTATGGAGCACTGCAATGTGGGGATGTATATGTATTGTAGAGTGATATATTATGAGAGTACATTATATTGCCTGCCTTATTCTGTGGCTCTACCCCGTCCTGAGAGCAGCACAGGAATCTGCTGCTTTCAGGAGCAATTTGCTTCCTCCTCTCCCTTTTCTCATCTGTCCTTGCCCTCTGCCTTGGTTGCCTGCAAAGGGCTTCCCTTTGCTTTTTGGTCTCCTGCCTGCTACATCTGCTGGAGAATGTACCCTCCTCACAGGATGGGCATGTGTAACAGGAACACCAAGCCTGGGATGAGCAGGAAGACGTGTCTGAAAGCACTACAAGAAGCACATGAGCGAGGAGATTAAAGAGCAGCATATGTTCATTGCTGAGGAGCAACATATGGGATTTCATACACAAGACCAAAGAGCAAGAAGAGAAGGAACAAACCTATATAAAGATAAGGTATAAAGAAAACTAAAAATGACGGAAGGCAATAAAATAACCAGATAAGAAAAACCTGGCAACTGTAATTCAGGAATTTTGCCACAGGCTAATGAGAGATGAGATAAAATAATGAGGCAAAAGGTCCTCCTGTCTAAGGCTGTAAAAGACAAGTCCGAAGTTAGTTCCTAATTAAGGAGAGCTCAAGAGATGTGATGAGGTCCTGATATGTGGTGTCCCTTTGTGCAGCACACCAGTGATCCTGGCCAGACCACCAGCCTCGCAGGTCCCAGTGCCTGTGGCATGGGGATGTGAGAGAACCCTGGTGAGCACAGAGCAGGTGAGACACCTCCAGTTTTACACAGGCAAGTGACTCTGCAGTGAGTGTATATGCTGCCATCACGTAAAGCTGCTCCTCTCACTCTTACAGTGCTGCCTGGCCTGACATCCTATTAACAGGTCATCACTGGGATCTTCACCTCTCCTGAGATTTTTACAGTCTTTGTGGATGTTTAGAACGTGACCTTACTTTGTAACCCCCTGATATCAGCTTGTGCTCTGTGTGTGGATCCTATCAGGATCACGAGCATAAGGAAGGCTAACACATTCTTATTTCTCTGAAGAAGAAATAAGCTGTGTGTTCAGAAAGTTCACATCTCCTGTCTTCCAAACCTGAGTGCAGCCATCAGGGAAGCAGGTGAGTGAGCTGCACTGAGGTCCTCAGACTGGGCTATGTGCCCAACGTGCAGCAAGGGAGAAAAAGGGAAAATATGCTAGTTTGGTCAAGGTCAGGAAAATACTGCTACCTGTGCTGCAGGCAGAAATCCCAAAGCAAGACAATTTATTCTTCCAGATGTTGCTACTGGAGTGAAACTTGCTGGTACATCTAACAACAGACACTGTAACCACATCTGGGCAAACAACCACGGCCTCAGTGCCTCGTTCACACAATAGATGAGCTCACAGATGCACATGCACACTGTAATGCCAGAAAAAGGACTAATGGTACCTTGCCACAACCTGATACTGAGTTCCTTCCAATGCTCCAAATGTATGAGCTGAGCAGCATCAGCCACGACAAGGAAAGAAAATCATCTGTTGTCTTAGCCCATATCTCACCCACTTGTGTCACCCTCCTTCAGTTTCTCCTTAACGTCTACTGACAATGTGCCATTCAGGTGAACTTGATGCTTGCTCTTTCCCAATCCTCTTTTGTAAAACACACTCAACACTTGTTATAAATCAAAATCAAGCCCTATATCAGCTATAATTCACAGGTTTCTTCTGGACCACAGCACATCCTTATCAGCAAATTTTAGCTAAATAACAATGTTTAATTTGAAAATTTTGCTACCATTTGTGCCTTTCTTCTAGTTATAAATATAACTAAATCAGACCTGGAGACTTTTCAGGCACCACTATCAGCTTTGTATCATGATAAAAACTGACCATTTGGTTCCTGAGCTTGGCTTTCTGTCCCTACCCAGCTGATGTAAGGCAGTACTTCACTTCTCTGTGTGTGACAGTTTACATTTCCAAGCACCATTTGTGAAGGATTTCTTAAAACAAAAATCAAAAGCAATGAAAAATTCTTCTCTCTGGAGGAGACAGCACACAGCCCTTGGCTAGAACTAGCCAGGCTCTTTAGTCTTCCTTGGGGACTTGCATTACTACTGATAATTTTGATAAATAATGGAAAATGGTTTTAAATCTCTTCATCTACTTTTTGTTCCAAGGGAAAATATCCAGAAGACAAATCATACTAAGATTCTGCCAGAATGCAGATTTTCTGCACGAGGCAGAGTTTCTCTCACCTGTAAAGGTCTGTGATCTGCCCAGCCCTCCAGCGATAGTACAGGTCGTTCAGCAGACGCTCGTGCTGTCCGTACAAGCACATGTAGTTGGAGACAGGAAAGGATTCCTTGGAAAAGCAGGTGATGCTGTCCACCATATTGTACCTGCTGAAATGCATCCTGAAGTAGTTCCCATGTCCTGCCTCTCCAGTTATTATCTCTGTCCCCTGCAACAGAGAACACCAGGAAAGCTGTAGAGACGGAAGGAACACCTGACCTGGCACATGTACAGCATCAGCGAGGGGTTCCCAGCCCATAGTTACCACTTCTTAAAACACATAGCCCTTCTTATTAAATCAACCCTTCTTTGCACTGTGGGTTATAAGGTACTTTGCTGTGGCTTGGACACAGATTTTCCTATGTAGTTTAGACCTCAATTAACTGCCCACCCAAATGTGCAGCACGAGCTGAGAGCCACTGCAGACACTCGAGGGCATCTGGGCCCTCCAGCTGCACTGGCAGACGCCAGATCCACAGGGACCTGTGACCTCCTGGAGCAGCAGCTGGAGTCAGGAGGAATGCCACAGGGCAGCCCAAACAACACTGGATGCCTCTGTTTGGGCAACCCAGTTGAACTCTGTTCAGCCTCATTTATGACAGAGCACACACATGGCGTATCCTGCCTTACTGAAGATCCCATCCTGAGGAATGAAGAGCACATCAGCAGGCTTTTACTCTCTCTCCAGATTTATGACTACCCATCTGTATTTTTATACATGTAAATATATGTATATGCAAACAGTGTAAGTGCAGAGTCCAAATTCATGGCGTGTGGTAGAAGCTCCATGACTACAGGCAGAAGGTGACATCATCACATTAACCAGGTACAGGTGAACTCCAGTGCTGCAACTCAGATTTAACACATACCAACGAAGCATTTTTGGCTTTGTGTAACACGTTTCCCAGTAGTCAGAGGTGTGATGTGCTGGAACAGCTTTCCAGCAAGGAGAGAAATACCCAGAAGGATCCTGCTCAGTTCCAGAACAAACCTTAGACACTACACAAACAGCACTATGTACAGCTGGGGCCTGTGTCTACAGGAGGCTGCACTGGCTCTTAGGATGTTTCCTTCAGGCCAGGTTCTAGACCATTAAATAGTGAATATAAAAGAACATACATGCACATACTTACTTATATATGTATATGTGTTTTTATACACACAAACACACATGTCTGTATAGGATTTCAATTGCTCACATTCACCCAACTCTTGCTAATTTGAACTAGGGCTGCCATGTGTTGCCAACACCAACTCTACTCTCAATAAAATAACACTGTTGAATGTTGATGCTCAAACTGCAGCATTTAGCTTCAGCCACTTAAATCAATCACTTTGAAGACAAAAGTGTAAAAATTTGCTTCGAACCTGCCATTGCAGTGGGATGACCACATAGCTTGAAGCTGGTTTTATAAGCTGTATTCCTGTTCCAGTGTTATGCATTTCTACAACCTGTTGCTAGGCTACAGGAACCTTTGGTACTTCCACATCTCAGCTAATACCTTTCACCAGCTTCTCTTACTTGTTCCTTAGGATATTCTTTTAGGATGTACATGAAGTTTCTAGAGTGGCTTTAAAGATGGTCTCTTTTCAGGTAAGCAGCAGCAAAAGAATTCTAATTGCGTTCTAGCAATTTGGAGTAACAAAACCAATTTCTCTCTCTGATGGTCCTTTCTGCTTTCCAGCACATCCTGCTTTGGATGGCTGATCCTGGATCTGGAAAACAAGGTGAGCCATGCTTTGATTCCTCCCCCAAGCCATGGATTTCTCTTTAAAATCCAATTTCTTTCTATGGGCCACCGCTGTCCAAGTTCTAAAGTGAACACTGAAGTAGCCTTTTAAAAGCTGCTCTTTAAATCAGCTGCAAGGATGGACTTGATACAGAAATCCCTGAGGTAAAAGGTACAATCTGTGTGAAAAAGGAGCTTGCCTAGCTGGATGGTCCTCTCTGGCTTTAAAAGACATAAATCTAGTCCTTTTCTTGTCTCACAAGTCAGGTTCTCCAGTAAGAGAAGTGTCTCCATGTTTGTATCCTGGGACATTCTCCCATGTAACTCAATGTGAAGTGGTTCCCTCCACCCTGTTCCAAGACAACCCTTATGGCTGCAGGACTGACTATTTCTTAGCAGTGAAGCACAGAGCATCTCTTCCAGACTAATTCCTACTATTCTAGAAATCAACTGAATTTCCCTGATAAACTGCCAAGTTTTATCATCTGTATGCATTTCCAGCACCATATTGCAGGGAGGAAAGAGGCTCAGCACTGAGGCTGAAAGCACAAAATCCAGCTAACACTGTCCTATCTCCTGTGCATAGAAATCAGGCATCACTGAAGAAAGCCAAATATCAGGAAGCGTGGAAACAAACCCCAAGAGGGTCAGAGAGGTCTGTAACTCACTCTGGCTCAGCAGCTGTACCTGGTGTATGCAGTGCACAAAGGCTTAGCTGACTGGACTACGTCTAACGCCCACTTGATGGCACACCCCCCCCCCCCCTCCCCCGATGTGTCAGGCATTCATTTGTGCTGGGAATTGCCACAGAAACATCACCTCACATTTACTCAAGGTACCTTGTTACAATTCAGGGTACTTGGGCAGGTACCTGCACTACTGTAACTAGGAACATCCTTCTAAATAGAGGACAAAACAAAGAAGTTCTGTTATTGAACTTACGTGGTCACACTGGGCAAGTTCTACATCCAAGCGGATGGGAATTGCTGGTTTGGAAATGTGCAAGTAGTTATAACCTCCAGGAAGAACACCTCCTGCCATAAATGAAAATGAGGTTTATTAAGTCATAAGCAATGAAGCAAATAAAGTATTTGTTTGCCCCCCTGCTGTCATCGTCTTCTACTACATAAGGAGCTTTGAGGACTGTACTGCCATGAGATGGCACCTGAGGTGAGATGGACCTGCCTGTATTATAGAACAGGGGATGGAAGTGTGACAAATACAGTGGGACATACCTTTAACTTTACATCCTTTGTACATGGGGATGAGTCTGTCTGCGCCTTCTGGTGGCTCAGAATGGGGCTGAAGGGTTGGATCAAAGAGACTCAGCATGGATGCAGCAAGCTCAAAGCCAATCTCTTTGGAGCTGAAGTTGCTATGTGTCCACTCATCCCTACAGTATCTCCTGGAGAACTTTGTTAGAGGACCTGCAGCCCTGATGCTGACATCATTGGTGCAGAATTTGGCATCAATCACAAGCCTTCCATCAAAAACAAGGTAAGCATCATTGACTGCCTTAAAGGTTTCATAATCCACTGCCCTGTAGGCAAAGCTAAAAAATGCCTAAAAAAGAGATATAAATAATTGTAGATTATATTATGTATTATTTACTGGCTAATTTCATAAATCAAAACCCACACTTTGTTCTGAATGTCATTTATTTTAAAAAACAAGAATAGAAAATAAAGTACGATTTTATATACACAGATAGATCCTTCTGATCCAGCATTTACAGCTACCAAAATTAAAACAAAGAGAGTAGAAAGGAGAATTACTAAACTAGACTCATCTGCTTCTGGTTATTAGATGAGTTTTATTTTAAAAGCTCCAGTATTCACCACATGTGAAACTACTATGAGTGGCCATGTGTACTTTCTGTTAGTACAAGCATAGGACATAGACCTGAACCCTCTATGAAGTTGGTTTTCTTCTTTCAAATGCTGAAGCAAACCTGAAAGCCCAAGGAATAAAAAAGCACAATGTACTTTGCATTTAGCAGGATAACTGTGTATTGTTATCTGTATGTTCTCCCAACTGTTAAGCCTGTTTACCAACAAACTGAGTTACTCTGGCTACCAGCAGGAGGACAGTCAATGAAATGGAAAGATCAGAAATTAAACTTGCTCAGAGGAAATGCCATCCTCATTCAGCAGCATAATTTCAGCCAGTGAAAGCTGCAGAGGCCAAGGAGGTTGTGAGAAGTACAAGAGGACTGAACATTCAAAGGAACAAGAAAGCTTTCAGGTTTGTTATATTTGACAGTGCCATAGATTTTGGAAAGCATATCCAAACTTTGTCAGGACTGAAACACCTCTCTAACTGCTCCAGACCTGGATCATACTTGCTGAGGAGGCAGGCTGACCTGTACCTCCCTAAAGCACAGGACTGCTGCACACTCTAAGGCCAGGCACTAGGCAAGCTGTCCATCAGATCCATGTGGATCCCCCAGGCCAGCCCAGAGGACGCTGTGTCTGCAGGGAAAGTATGTGGTACATTTGGCAGTCAGCTGCTGAGTCTGGTAATAAGCACAGCAGATACCTATTTGGTATGGGGGTTTTTGTGGGACTGAAAAAACATAGGACTTTGACTCTTTGAAAAGATGGCCTGTACTGTCTTAGGCAACCTTACAGTCCTGGCCCTGAGGTAGGGAATTATCTTGGGACCAGCATCTACTGAAGCCATGAGCTCATCTTCCCCACAGGAAGATTTCAAGGACATTTAAAGAAAATCACTCTAAATCCCTCTTTTGAGTCTCAAAGAAAAAAGCTAGTGATAATTCCCTCCTTTTGTCTTCTTGTGGCACCTGCACAGTCGCTCCCCTGGGACACCAGGAAGCAGATCAGACAGACCCCACCTCCCCCAAAGAGGAGCACCGTGACCAGCACTGCAGAGCAGGTGGTGCTGGAGCAGCCACCGGTCCGTCCCACATGCTGGGCACCGGAGTGGAACAGATGCACAGGCAGCACAGCTCCCAAGAGGGATCATGCCTGGGGAGCCGCTTTGAAACCCGGCACCACACTCACCTCCGTCAGAGCGCTGTGAGAGCAGATGTGGGAGAAGCTAAAACTATGAGCAGTGTCCGCAAAGCTAACTCGTGCAAAACTGGCAAAACATGGGCCCCAAGCAAGTATAAAACAAGAGCGCACACTAGACACTGGGGGTTAAAAGGAACAAGAACAGGGCTGAGAGATGTTTTGAACAAGACTGTGCTCTGGAAAGGGCACTGATGAAGACTGACCATCACTACAACAGAGTTTGTGAGGCTCCAGAGCCCTCACACAGAGTTTTCCATGCCAGTGCTCTCAGCTTTTAAAATCATTAGATGACAAGTCACAGGTTGCTGTCCCAAGAAATATTCCTGTACAGGCTGAGGAAAGGGTGGAAGCATGCATTCCCTTGCTGCCTTCATCCTCAACAACCTAAGACATAACTGCATCAGGACAAAGCAGCATCCATAATCTGTCCTTCCCTTAGTGCCAGCTCAGGGAGGACACAGCTGTGACCTTGCTAAAGGTGTTACCCCCAAAGAGCTTTCCTGGGGACTAAGTAAAGTGTCACATGCCCACAGCCGGCTGGGTGAGCCAGCTGGAAGAGAAGGCACAGGAGAGAGAAGCAAAGGAAATTTTAGCAACACTGGCACAGCAGAGATGCAGCAGCAGAGGAGCCAGAGCCCCTGGGCTTGTTCATAGATAAACCAAGTGATGAACTATGCACAGCTAAGGGAATTCTGACCATCTAGGAGAGCAAAATCAGGGAAGCTCTGCCCATGAGGGCAAGGGGACCACACAGCCCCAAGTCCTGCCGGCTGACAGGCAGGACAGTGTCACCGGAGGGGAGGGCTGCAACCTCCAGGCTGGGAGCCATCTGTCAGCCCAGGCAGGAGGGAGGGAGGCTGCTGCTTTAGGGAAAGAGGAGATTTTCTCCTGTTGTTTTTATCCTGCAAGACTCAATAAATTAAGCCCGCAAAAACTGCCAATCAACAGTTGATACTGGCTCAAACCCCAAGAGGCCCAGGGCTGCTGCAGCGCCGATTCCTGCACAGGCTGGTCTCTGGTGAGCGCAGCTGCCTTCCTGGCAGAGGCTGCTTTCTTGAGCTTGGCATCCTCTGAGCCTGGCCTTGCAGGCAGCTTGAGCCTTGCAAGGGAGCTGAACTGGTCTTGGAGATTATAAAGCCCCTGACATCACAAGTAATTAAACATATCCCATCTTGGAGGCTGGAAGAGAGATCTTGAGAGGGAAAGGACCATGGCTGGAAGAAGAACGAGCAGGGACACGAATGAGCAAGAGAAACAAACCCCAAGGCAAGGGGGGTTTGACCGAACAGGCATACATGGGCCAGGTGGTGGGGGAAAGAGGAGGGCTGATGGGGAGGTAGTAAGTGCATACCAAGTTGCAAGAATGAGAATCACATTGAGATATCTGTGGAAGAATGACAAAAACGGAGGACTTTCAGGGAAAGAAGAGAGAACTTGAAGAGCTACATATGAGAAGAGTGGGAGAAATGTCGCTACTGACATGGAGACCAAAGTCAGGAGACCACTATGGGTAAAAGTGCTGTGCGAGGTCTTCACCCCCATCAGGAAGGGTTCAACTACCCATATGCTAAAAAGAGAAGGGTTGCAGTGTGGGGGAACCAGCAGGGACCCTGACTCCTGGGAAGCTCTCCAGGGGAGGCACACAGCTTGTCCTTTCCACATTGACAGCCGATCCTGCACAAAGGAGTGGGCACACAGCGGGGTGTGCAGGGCAGGATGGCAGCTCCCCGTGGAGGGAGGTTCTGAAGTGACTATCAGAAGTGCTCGCTCCTGTGGATTAGCCTAATAAAGGAAAACAGAACAATCCTGACCTTTAGGAACAGCTAAAACCTGTCCCCAGTCTCAGAGCAAAGCCACACCTGTGAATGTGCCTACCACTTCAATAAGATATTGGTACTGAAGCTGAATAGAACTGCAGTCATTGACGTAAAGGGAGAGAAAGCTGCTAAAAATATGTTTTCATTAAGTAACATAGTAGGCCTCTTTATCCTCATGTTTTTGGCTTCTACTGTGACTTAATCAAGCGCACATAACTATAGACAGGAGTAACTGCACACATTTAAATAAGGAAAGGTTTCCTGGAATTACTTAGAAAATGAATTAAGAGCATTTGTCACTCAGAAGCAAACTGCTACTTGTGTGTCAAGTGATTTAAATACATTTTAATCCAAATCAGTCAGTGCATTAACAGTGGGTTTATTTGGATTTTTAGAAAGCCAATCCTTGAGACTAACAAGTGAACTTTCAATCTCCTAGACACAATGCGAAACAGCTAAATCAATGAGGGACTATCTAAATTTGATGGCCTTTGCCTGAAGGGAATGCACTGAAAGCGTATACTTACTGAGCACTGCAGTTTCAGTGGGTTCGTGGCAGTGGTGAAGGCAGCCCAGGTGATCAGCTCTGGGTCGCTGCCCTCGCCCCACTGTGCCAGGACACTGTCCCCGTGCACAGCCACGCCAGCCTGTGACAGGGCCTCCCGCACAGCACCCTCCACCTCAGCGTTGTTGAGACACGTAACATCCGAGCTGAGTGGAGGCTGCACGAGGTGGATGCGAGAACCATCAATTCCAAGAGACAAGAGGGTTTCTACTGTGGTGTAAATGTCAATTGTATTGCCATAGACAATGACGTTCCCTAAGAGGAAAGAAAAGGGGGGGAAATTTCTAAGACATACAATGAAAAGCTTATTAGGATAACTCAGATGATAATAACGTGAAATTGCTCTCTTTGACCCTCTTATTTCTCTGATGCTATGAAGCAAACAATGTTACCTAGCAACAGCAGCTAAGATAATTTAGCAAAGAATTTGTACAAAACATCCCACAAAGTAGGCAAGTACTTAACACAGAAGTATGACATCCATCCTGACCCCATAATTTGAAATTATTTTGATTGAAAAGCCTCTAGTGGCAAAAAAAAAAAAAAAAAAGGCAACACAATTTTTTTGTTCTCTCTCCTCAATTTTGTTCAGTCAAAGGACTGATGGAGGAGGGAGCAAACAGGAGCAAATTAAATACATGATGTAGAAAAAACCCACAAACTGTGGAAAGGTCAAGTTATAGAAAAGAAGCCTTTTTGCCAGATGGTCATCAGTGCTGCGGCTTCCTTCTGCCAAAGTCTGATCTGGGGACAGCCCTGCAGATGCACCCTGTCCCGCCACCATGGCAGGGACAGCTCTGCACCACTCTCTCAAGGTAGCTGCCTGCCTCCCTCCCTCACACATCACACAAGCTCTGAGCCATCCAGGCTCCATCCCTCCTCACTGGTGGGAAGTCAGCAAGCTGGATACAGACATCTGATCAGCTGCTGTGACAGCAGTGTGTGGGTACTGCTGCTCCTTCTGCAGAAACCACTCCTAAAACCAGCTCTGTGTTCCCACCCTGGGCACCCAACCTAACCCACACCTCCCACCTGCCACTGCAGAGTCACAGGGCAGGGCCTCGCACGTTCTTGTCCTGAACTGGTGCCACTTCAAAGGGCACAGTCAGAGCTGAGCAGGAGTACATGGGGATGGGAGAGTTCTGTTCTGTGTGAGCACAACAGGACTCTCCAGCCTAACAGCTAAAGCCCTCCTGGTGATAAGGGAGGCAGAGCTGGGATGCATTGGAGCAGCTGCGTGTTTTATCTCAGGGTGGCTTAGTATAAAACTCACAAACATTGCTCTGAGCAGGGACTGAAACACACTCCTCTCCTGCCCATTCCCCTCTGCCTCTCTGCTTGGAATAGGAGCCATTTCTCTGCTTGAGTAATCCAGGCAGAATGGCCCAGATGTCATATGACAGGCTGGAAACTCCTCTCCTGGGGGCTAAGAACTCTTCCCACAGGGGTCACAGCCCAGCTCCAGCCGAGTACAGGAGGGCTGAGCCAGGCCTGCCAGCTCCTCTGTGCCCATCTGCCCCAGCTCCAAGCTCCAGCTGCAGGACAGGAAGAGCTCTACCTGCCTGCCAGTGTCCATATCAGCTCCTGCATGCTGGGTGTCTCAGGACAACAAGGATCTGGCCCGCCAGCACGAGGATGCATCAAAAGCACATTCCTATGTCCCATACCTGGGCAGTGCTGCAACTGACTTGCACATTTATCTCAGCACTGGCATTTATGTCTCACCACAAGTGACAGCATCCCCTATACATAAACTGTATTATTTACAGGCTAAGCTGATTTCACCGGGACCATGTTTTACTGTATGAGACACAGGGCAATACTCAACTGAGCATGCACACAGCCCAAGCTCCTAAGAATATTAATGATAAAAATGTTAACAGATATTCTACCATTCCCCTTTGATTACAAGGTTATTTTATTTGTCCCTATCACTTTAGCTATTTGTAGCTGCCAGATAAACGTCTCTCTTCGTAGCTGCCAGAGAACAGAATTGCCCCATGAGTACACTGCTCAGGAAAACATGTTTTTACTGTTCACAGCAACGACCAGGGGAACAGAATAATTTTACACGCAAATGTATCAATTTGAAATCATAAGAAGAAAGATCTTACTACTTCCATAAATATCATACAGAACAAGAGAATTCTGTCCCATGTGTCCATCACTGAGCTGACTTTCCAAGTCAGAAGACCCCATTCTCGTGCCTGCCAGGACACCTGTCTGCAGGCAGTACTGGCCTCAGGAAAGGTCCAAAAGAGAAGATAGACATAAAACTGATCATTTTTTCCTGCTGCAGCAAGGTACAATGCAAGAAGCAACGAAGCAGAACTTGGGATGAAAGACCAGCTTTGCTATCCTCATTTTTAGTTACCCGACATGCTGACAGTGCAGGCAAGAAGGTGGTATGCAGGTGCTGACAGCCTCATGCTATGTTTACACACTTTAGATTTGCGAGGAGTGAAACACCAGGAGCTGAAGAGCCTACAGTGGCTGGAAAAGGAGGATGAGGAGGGCTTCCCAGAGGCATGGCCCAGCAAAGATCCATTCTGACTCTGGGGCAAGGCTGGGCTGAGATACCTTTGCCATTTGGCAGCACCAGTCCCCTCAGAGGGAAGCTCAGTTGTTGCATTAGACGCTGGCATTTAGGGACATACAGGATCAGATTCAAGCTCCACATTTGTCATGGAAAATTAAAATTCTGTTTTATATGGTAATATTAAATACAACTGCATTAGATCAGGGAAAGCAGTGCTCCTTTACTGACCTCTTGTAAATCAACAATTTACTGCTTCTGCTTATTACAATATTAGTGGCTTTTTAGATGACAGTGCTAGTAGTCTAAGAACTACAGATATTCATTATGGACTGAAATTATGTCCGCTGGACAGAGAGCAGTTCCTCAGGATGCTTTTATTATTTAACTACATGAAAATGTATCTGAGTAAACATAATAATCTTTCATTGAAAAAGCAGCCATAAATAAAGATCATTACAGTAGTTCTATCATTTATTACCCGAGTGTCAGCATCCTGCTGCAGAGCAGACCCATCATTTTCCACAAGTGGAAGCACAAGATTTTGGTGACCCTAGCATGACCTGAATCTTTGCAGTTTGCAAAAGCTAACGGAGAAACCCAGTATGAGCTGAAGCATCAGTGGCTTTGGTAGGTGATTCATGCACTGGAATTTTAATGCAAGAGTATTCCTACAAACACGCTTTTAATAAGGCAATAAACTATGCTTAGGTATAGAGAAAAATAATTGCTCCATTTTGGGCCATTAAAGCAGTTTTGTTCCTTACTTTACTTCCATCCTACTTTTTATTTTTGTGGAAAGTGCAGAGCTAATAGGAGATGAATTTCAATTAGTCACCATTACAGTTGTCATAGGTTCCATGCATTAGGCAGCTAGGTTTCATCAGCAAAGCCACAGGAGCAGACCCAGGGCCAGGGCTCACCCTGCTCCACGGCTGGCCACAGGACTTCCCTACAGGAATGCCAAGCAGGTGTGAACCTTGCACCACACCACATCACCATGTGACACTCTACGAACAAGAGAGGTGAAACACATCTTCAGGAAAATTCTCCCGACAGGAACTCCCCAAAGACAGTTTTCCTGCTCTGAACTGTCGCTGGCAGGAGCTGACACAACATGAACTCGCTGACTGACTGCCTCTGTGTCTGTAGTTCAAAGCTGACTTGGAAGCCTGGATGATCCCAGGTATTTTCAATAGCAAACACAGTGGATGAACTAATGAATACATGAACAGAATGTATGCAACAAGGCTGTGGAGATACAGAAGTGGGGGACATCTAAACAAATGTCTGATTTTAAGGGTTTACAAAGAGAATTCCAGGAGCTTGCAGTTCTCTGAAAATCTGTAACTAGTGCAACTGAATACAGTGCTGACAGGGACTTCCTAATTTAGACTTGTTTTCTTTGTGTTACACCACAAATCCAGGTATTTTTCTATATAACAGTATATAACACATCCACTAATTAAATTATTATTTAATTGGCTAATTAATGACTCCAGCCAGATTTGCATCCAGGACTCATTTTGTTTTATACAATAATAACTGCAGATAATTAATCCATCTCAAGCCTTTCTTTCCTAGCTAAATATGTTGGGTATCAAAAATGACAACAAACTGTAAATTAATCTGGAAAACAAAGCAAAGCAGATGAGAGACTTTTTTAGAATTAATCAGGCACCAATTATACCATGGAATTAAGGAAACAATAAGCCTAGAAAACATTTCTGTAAGTGTGCACACGTTAAAGTCCCTTACCTGTGGACCTGACAAGGTTTTCTTCCAGCCAGTGTGCCGCCTGCAAGCAATCCTGGTCATCGTTGAGAGTGAAGTGATTGGAAGGGATTTTCCCCATGTATCTCTGTGGCCACTCACTCATGACTTTGCTGTCAGTTGGGAGTTTGATATCTGCTCCAGTGGGAGCCAGGGCCTGGGAGAAATGAATTGGTGAGCAAATGGTTATCTGGCACATACCTTGGAGACATTAAAAGACAATGACACATTCACTTTGAATACCTCAGGCTGCTGTCTCTGCACACCCCAACCCTCCTTCACACTCAGCAGCAGCAAACACACCCGTGGCCACAGAGCATGGATTCCTGCTGATCTGAGCTCACACACGTGTGCACATATTCCCTGTTTTCTATGGGTTGTGGGTGACCATTTCAAACAGCAGTGCCAGTACAAGTGGAAGCACATGGCAAACACCACAGACTGCACAGCACACAGCAGAAATACCCCAACACACAGCTGGGGGATCTCTGCAGTTCTCTGAATAACAAATAACTTGAAAAGGAGATTCTTTGTTAATTCAGACTGCCTCCACCTCTTCTCAGCAAAATCACCTTTCTAAAATACGAGATTTTGTCCCAGAGAAAGGGGCAAAAACCTTCTTGATGGTTCAAGTGCCAAGATTCAGTACCATGTTCACTGTGTAATGCTGCTTTACAGTAACAAACTCCACCTGAATTACAAAAAGCAAAAAGGGAGTCTCATATAGGACTTGTGCAGCACCAGTGATCCACATGTTGAGCAATGGTCTCACTGCCAACCAGATCAACCGAAATACTGCTGGGTCACATAAACCCAGGCACGACATCAAAAGATCTTACTCAACAAGTGAATTCTTTAAATAATAACATATGGTTTACTAGGCACTGATTTGACTGCTAACCAAATAAGGGACAACTTATAAAAAGGATGGACTGAAGCTCTGTGTAATAAAACAGAAGTCAGATGATAAAACTAATTCCTTCCTGTCCTTTTGTAGAGCTTAGAAGTGAGAATAGATGATGGGATTTCTTCTCAAAGGCATATAAAACCTGACTTTTCACTTTCTTTCTTTATCTTTCTTTCTCCTCCCCTGCAGTTACTTCCCATGAATTATTTTGCAAGTTAGTTACCTTCAAACACCTTTTCCTAGGAGCATTTTTCAGTCCACACTTCAGCTTTTGTTTCATCCCACTGAACAGTGACCGCAGGCTGCTGTTTAAGTGTGGTTCTGCTCTGAGAGGTGATCACAAACCCCACAGTGTTCTGCACACATGTAGCCAGACACTGCTGTGGGCTGAACACCCTCACATTCATGTGTGGGACATGGTATGGCACTGTAGAACCTGCACACACATTGTCAGATTCACCTCCTGATTTTAAAGGCAAAATGCCTTGCTCATAACTCCTATCCCAAACCACTCAGCAAGAAAGCCCTGCAGCAGCAAGAGGGCTGTGCCAAGCTGCCTGTTTGGTTACACAGCCTGATAGCCTTGTGGGAATGCACGAGCCAAAACCAATCCTGCCCAGAGTGTCCGACCGGAAGCTGAGCCCATAGAGCCGGAGCTCAGCTTGATTCCACATCTTACATGCAGCTAAGGGTCTGCTTCAGTCTCAGTGCAAACTCAAGTTGTGTTCTACAATGCCAAGCAGCATCAGACATGCCTGGGCATGGTCATCACGTGAGATGAGCAATTAATTTGATAAGGAATTCTCTCCATTGCCAAAACTAGGTCAAATAGTGTTAGACCAGCTGGAGTTAAGTCTCCTGTGGCTGGGGCCACATGTCAACTGGGCCTACTCTCAGCAGGTTTCATGGTCACGGTGTCAAAAACACTGGCAGCTTTGCTTCATACGCAATCCTGAGCAGTGCCATTGCTGGTGGGAAGTTGTGTCCAACCCCTCCTCTCCTCTGAGCTTGACAGCGGCACCGACACAGCCCAACGCACTGCACTGAAGGGCTGCAAACTGCCTGATGCAAACTGCCTGATGCTACCCTTGCTAAGGCCTGCTCTGCTAATTCCAGGAACACTATTCACTGGAGGCACTGCGAATGTTGTGATGGTTTTCACTCAGCACACCCCCTCACCTGGTAGTTCTGTCCCGTGCACAGAACCAGGTAGTCATACGGTACTTTCTTCTCCTCGGAAACAACTACATATTTGGCAGCACGATTTATGCCAGTCATTTTACCAACTACAACGTTAACCCAGGAACAAAGTGACATCTGTGCATAATCTTCATCATTAAAACAGTGGCTGTGAAGAAAGAATATCTGTAAGTGACATTTCAGCAGCTGACAGCAGGCATTAATTAGACATCTGGTGAGCTCGGCCGCAGCCCTCAGTGGTTCTGCCTGCTCCCTCACTGTGAGTTTGCCACAGTCTACAGTAAAAGACTAGTCATTATGAAATACTCAGTTACAAATTGTCAACTTTCTGCTGAAACCAAACAATCCTTCCCAGCACCGGGCCATACAACCACATAATTTAAGAACAAAGTCAGAAACATATGCTTTACTCTGCTTTTCCTTTGCAGGCTGATGAGAGGAGGAAGCTTTTGCACCTGCAAAGAAAATACTTTAACGGTCCAATTCTTTTTCCAAGATAAGTCTCTCTCATTCAGCTTTTTCCCCATTTTTCCTGCCTTTTCTATTCAGCTTCACCAGTCTAGAGTGAGACAAATGCAGGGAAGGCACTGCTAGCATTTTGGTATCTGTGTTCCAAAGTATTAGTCCAAAAAGTTTAAAAATTAATAGAAAGGTATGAAAATGGTTGTGAGAGCTAGAAGGAAAAGGCAGAGGTCTCAAAACTCCTGTTGGTGACCCTTTTACAAATGAACTTCTCCACAATGCAAGAATGACAAATTCTGAGAACATACTAAACTGTCCCTCTACCCCAAACTTTCAAAAGCCTCTAAGATGCAACTGAATTCCTCTGCGATGGTCAGGGTGTGCACAGAGCACATATTACAAGCACCACTTTCTCCCACAAGCCCAAATGTGACTGAAGAAAGCGGCTGGGCCCGTGCTCGAGCATCTGATGCCTTTCTGTGGCACCGGTGGCCGCAGCAGAGAACGCGGGCAGAGACCGGCACTCCAAGCTGTTACCTTGCCATTAGTGCAGGGGTGCACATCCTAACACAGAGCAGCTTGCTACACCTTAATTGTCATTACCCACTTCCCAAAACTGCCGTTCAGGATGCCACAGGAACAAACACAGTTGCTTGCATGACCTGGAGAATTTTAGGACTGGATTGCCAGGCTTTCTGCATCCTCTGCACTCACAGATACCAGAGGCAAATAAATGAGAACCACTGACAATTCTGAACTGTAATCATGCAGAAATCTATAAATAAGGTGGACAACAAGGACAGGGGAGGGTTTTCAAAAGCACCTTCATAATTGAGGTGCACAGCTCCCGGGAGACTGACACTCCAAAATCACAGGGATGCTTTCAGAAATCATACCCTGCAGAGTTCAATTTTCACTCTTAATCTGCTTTCAGATTTTAACAGCTAGATCTGGTGAGGCAGCTCTGAACCACGACTTTCCATCAGGCAGGCTGCTTTGTTAGTACAACTGGTTTTTTACAGTGCACTTAGGAAAAAGAGTACATCCACTTATGTGAGCATATAACCCCTTCATTTGCTAGACTTGTACTTCAACACACCTCTTTCTGCAATAAAAAAATTAATTGAGGTAATTACTTATAAAAAACTTCTTGGTGAGGCAAAATACCAAATGAGATCAGGTGGTTTTAAACAGGTTCCCATCACATAATTTTCAGATCTTTGTAGAGATTTCATTTGTAAGGTTCAGCAAGCAGACACGGAGTTGTTTTGTCATTTAAAGTGCCAGCCCTTTAGTGCACTGCTGCTCACTGAGGAAAAGATTTGGTAAAATACAATGTGCAGGCTCCAAAGAGTCACATGACAAATCTAACTAACTTACACTAAGTTCATTCCCCAGCTACTCAGAATAAACGATTCATTTTAGTTCCATGCTTCTCAAAGCCCAGAACAGTCATGTTCCTGTCTACAGGGAGGACTTCTAGTCACTATTCCAAAATAAAAAATAAAGCCGTCAAAACAAAACCAGTGTATTTAAGTGAGAATTATGTTTGTGAATTTTAATGAGGTAACATTTTATTCTACTAAATGAAAGATATTTTAGAGTGTTTGACACTCTCTAGACACAGTCAGGGTTCTCACCATCTTCCCTTCAGCTGTTGTACAGCAGGCCCAGCTCTGGGACCACGCTGTGGCTGGGACTGGGCACAGACTGTCACAGCCCAGGGACTGGCACGCACAGCCCATGAGCGGAACTGAAGCAACACAGTTCTGCCAAATTGATCCACAGCAACAATTCTAAAATTTCCCCCTGTACCCCACTACCATCAGCGGGCTCTGCATCTCACCACATGCTGCTCTAAAGTCAGTCACTGGTCATTTTACTAATATTAATTCTTGTACATTCTTTGCTTCAGCATTATTTGGAACAAAACCCATGAAAGTCAAAATGCAAGTAAGATTTAAAAAGCAAGTAGACATCTTCTGTCATTTAACCTGGGACCTAAACAATCTAAAAAGCCTTGGAAGGCAGAGACCAGTGGACTGCTGTCCAGCAGTTACTGCTTTGGCACTATTTCCCTACTCATAGTTCTATCCAACTCCTCCCAGTGCGTGCATGCTGGATAGACAGGCTGGAGTATTTTGGGGCTGTCTATGGATCTAGCCATAATTTAGGACACGTTCACAAGAATTACAAGGTGTTATGTTTTCCGCTGGAGCTACAAAGGTGTTCAGATGTGAAGTCAAACCTGTTAATTAAAAATCTTCTATGCTTAGAGCCTGGTGGATCTTTTCCTGGAAGGCCATGAACTGAAATCAAGGTCAGGTTGTTAAACTTCAGACGTGGCCTGTGGAAAGAAAAAACAAACAGTCCCATGTGGACCAGAAATTCCGAGGGCACATCAAAGGAGCAGTACAGCTCAGAACTCCTTGTTCAGGAGGATACAGAAAGCAATTCCTTTACACAAGCGCAAAGTGTTTGGTCATTTTGCTCACATACAGGTGTCTCTGCGTACAAGAAGAACAATTTCCACTACAGTTTCAGTAACACTAGGGTGAGGGGGGGGACAAGACTAACAGTATGTTGAACTAAATGTGATCTGACATTTAAAAACAAATAAATATTATGAGTGATTAAGCTTTCTAATCTCCAAGGCTTTCTGTAAGTTAAGGATGGACTGATGCAAATGGTACAAAGGAATCAGAATGTTTTTTATCAACCAATGTTAATTTGTTATTCATACATTTAAAAAATATATTCAAACAAAGTTAAAGGTCATACTTAAACCAAGGAATTTCAAGGTTATGGCTGCCCCTCTCAAAATGCATATTAACAGTTTAATTCTGGATTATGGATTATCTGTGGTAAATCTCCATGCATACTCAGGCTGAGCACAAAGTAATAAATAACCTTAATGTAACAAAGTGCATATATTTATACAGATTATGGGCCTGATTCTCATTTAAATTAAGGTCACTCTGCAGAGGTGGGTGTAAATAGGATTTGCTCTTCATTTATGGCCACATTATGCTGGCTGAGTGATACAAAATGGTCTTCATGTAAATGAGAGCGAGCCTGATCCACGCAGCTGAATGTAGAGTGCACAGAGCAATGCCATCTGCACGCAGGCAGCGCAAACAGAACAACTACAGGAACTTGACACACCTACACAGCAGGACTCCTTGGCAGTTAGTTTACCTGGGATTAATTACATAAACACCCCAGATATCCTCCTGTCCTCCTGCCCTTGCAGCAAGGAGGTTTCCTTTCAGCGTGGAGTTCAAGTCATCTCTGTACACACTGCATGGCCTCTTGCCAACAGGTCTCCAAACCCAGGTGCTACAATAACATTAAGTTTCAATTGCATCAACAATATTTAGGATGAATACATTGCAAACAAGCATCAGAAACATGACAGAATGAAGGTCCAAGGCAACATTAATGTGCCTCTTTTGCATGACTGCACTATGGTGCACTTTATTGATTTGGCCACATACCATTTTCCTCTGCAGATGCTCTACCTCTATTGAGTCCACACACACTCATCCAGGATTTCCCTAGTCATATGGTATTTGTTCCCTGCTTCCCCATTGAGTGGGAGGCTTCAATTCAGACCTTTCACTCAGTACGATTTACTAACTAATGATTTACTGCTCCCTCAGCGCTCCCATGGCATCCCCATATGCCCCAAACATTAATTCATGTTTCCCATTCATTCATCTCGAAGGCATCAAAATGTTGATTAGCATCTCCTTAGCATACTGGGATGAAATGAGTCATATCTTTGATTCCCACTTTATGCTGAGAAAAACCAAGGCACGAAGCACTCTGGATGAGCTACCCAGAGTCGTGCTGATGCTGAGGGCAGGATGCAGAGAGCCTGGGGCTGGTACCCGCCCCTGCCCGTGCCCCAATTGCTGCACTGATCTGGGCACAGCTTTGTGCAAACAGCAGTACCATCTTCAAAAGGAGTAAACTGCTTCTGCTGCTAAGTGTCAGATTTGTTCTGTGCTTAAGCACAGGCTGGTATCTGTGAAAATTATCAGAATCTTTAAATAAGTAACTGTAGCTACAGTGCCTAAGCCCAGGATTTAACAATGCATTCACATATACACAGGCACTTAAATACAGGCCTGAACACTAGAGGGGAGCTGCAATGCTCAGCCATGGCTCCTGCCGGGCACTGGCAGAGTCACCACAAGGTGACAGGCTGAGGGGTTGTGACCAGCTCACTCTACACTATCCTCCCCTTTGCTCCACAGAGCTTTGTTATTTCTAGCCTAACAGAAGGATGGCTTATTTACTGCAGCTTTTGATTCCTTACTGCTGCCTAAAAGCTCTTGATAACTGAAAAACAACCAAATCTCTGGAAACAGGTAGTGTGTGTCAGGAGAGGGAATGACTTATACAGTGCTAATAAATATAACAATGCCTGACATGAAACAGGGCAAAGCAGAGGTTCCTATTTGGTGAAAAAGTCTTCAAGTTAAGAGCCTGAACCACGGCAACGTTAAACAAGTGCACCTGCATTTTAGAAGCAAATAATTCCAGCAGGGATTCACGTTGCTGTGGATACAGAGGGAAGAACAGCTCAAAGATACTGGTAAAGCAGGGAGGGATTAGAGTATCTAGGGAAATAAGTAAAAGGTGTTGGGTTTCAGTGCACAGCTCTAGAGGCAGGCTACAAAAAAAAAAAAAAAAAAAAAAAGTCAGAACACCCTTGTCCTCAGAATAATGCAGGGTTGTCAGTTTACTGTGAGCATAATCAAAGGGACAAACAAAAAAGTTTTAGTACAGTATTTACATATATACTGTTGTTTGTGAATCTGTTAGAATATTCCTTGCTTGGTTTTCTGGATTTTTGCCTGATGTCTTGCTACCTTTTTTTTCCCCTTCTGTGTGCAGAATAACGATGGAGGCTTAGATGGTGGAAACTCCCTGAACAAATAATTTAATCAATAGCTTTCATGAAGCCCCTCATTATCACAGTAAGTCACATCACTTTTGTTACAAAAAAATAAAGTGCAGTAAAGTAGTTCCCCTGAACCTAAGCATATCAATTTAGCTAAAATCATATATTTCTTAAAATTATTTTTCTGGTAATTTATAAAATCTAAAATAAAACAGGGTAACAGAAAATAATGCTTTATCTAGCTCCCAAAATTAGTAACTATGTGCACTGTTCTCTTGTATACATAATCTTTCAAGGACAGTATCTGGAATTATAACCTATCCAAAAGTAAAATCCTAATGCCAACTGGATCCTTAGCTTCACTGTAACAGAGCCCTTGCAAAAATCCCATCTTGAGATAGCTCTGAAAATGGTAAAAACTAGTCTAATTTCAGCACTAAATGCTGAAAACTGCAATGTAAAAGTCTTGCATTAACAAAACCTCGAAATCAAAGACCTGTCCTGAAGCAGAAAAAGGAACCATGAAAGCCCAGAATGAGAGATGATGATAGAAGTCCCAGCAAGCAATACCCTGGCGTTCAAGCCACAGAAACTCAGCGTGCCCAGGTGTCAGTCCCACTGAATAAGGCAGATACAGACAGCAGTTTCCCTTTTCCCCCAAAATATAACCATTTATCCAAAGCAGGACCCCTTTTTCAGGAAACATTTCAAGAACTCCGCAATCAGGATTTGACTTTGAGAATAGACTTCACCAAAAGGAAAAGATTTTCTAACAGATTTTCCAGCTCCACATAGAACTCCAAGTAAAAATACCCAGCTTAAAGGTTGCTCATACTAATAACCAGACAGAAACCCTACTCATTCCTGTTCTCATTCCAGGATAAATACGTTACTTAGCACTACAGACTTGCTCTGAGCAACCTTTCCAGGTAATGTTTCCATACTGCCTGCACACTTGCTTTGCTTTGCTAGGAGCCTTTAGTCAGTCGCAGCAGCCAAAGGGTTTGTTGTTTGTATCAACACCTACCAAAAGCACCTTTCTCCAGAACCTCCTCTAAGTGCATCAATTACAGCCCCAGAGCAGCATTCCGGCTTCACTGCTGACCAACAGATGTCCATCTACAAGTTAGCCCTCTTTAATTACAAGTAAATAAAGACTATCCAGTTCTGTTGGATCAATCTTAGGAAAAACTGTTGGGATTGTAAATGAATTTGCATCATGAAAGAAAGGATAACAAAGTATTTATACCAGGACACTTGTCCATGAAAGGGCAAGAAGGGGCTTTCCACATATCTGTGTGTTTTACAGCCTGTGTCCACGACTATCCCTCCCGTGCCCAGCGACACAACAAGAACACACCAAGGGAAACCAACGAGAATGGAGTCCTCCTGGGCAGCAGCTCCCGTGGGATTGTCACTCCCAAGCCTAGGGCACTGGGAAGCCACTGCTTACTTCAGTGGGAGAAGTCACTCTTTCTCCTTTCCACAACATCAAATCTTTCTGTTCCAAGACAGGTCACAGCACTGGGAAATTCACTGCCCTCTTTCATTTCAGAAAACTCTCTAAATCCTTCTGAACAGAGAGATTAAAAGAAAAATGTTTGTGTCTGATTTTGATTTTTAAAAAACTCCAGATGCAATTTATTTAAAAACAAGAGTAATTTTTTTTTTAATGACACCTCAGCAAAATATTTCATCATGTTCCAGTTACTTCCTCCTGGTATCAAAACAACATGCTTCCTTCAAAAAGTTACACGTTCATGGAACAGCTTTTTATTGTTGGTTTTTTTTCAGGCACTTCCCACCAGGTTTATTGGTGATGAATTTTACCAGATGCTGTCATCCAAAGAAGAGGAGCCTATAAGCCCAGGCCATGAAAGCCACCAGTGTCACCACATTTGACATCCGAGCAAAAATCCATTAAAAAAACTAAAGAATATTTCCTTCACCCTTTGACTAACACCTCACTCCTCTCAACATTATTATCCCACTAAATCCAAACACAGTCCTGTACCAGTTGCTTGAAAGAAAATTAACTCTCTCCCAGCCAAAACCAGGGCAATCCTGTGTCAGAAGCTGTTCCTCTCAAGTTAAGTTTGGCTTCTCCTGCTAAATTATATCCATTTATCCTCTACCCCCTTTAAGTGGGTTTTTACTGCTTGTCTCTCTCATCCTCTGCACTGACCCTTTTCCTAGAGAATATAACTAAACACGTCACCAACTCTGACTCTGCTACCTTCCAATTCTTTTATTAATGCCTCCTTTTTTAGGCAGCTTTATAGCAACCCACAATCTTGATTGCTCCCTGTTACCAAATGTGTCTTTCCAGTTTCTTCTTTCAAACTCCCATCCATCTCACAACTCATTTCTCTGAAACATCTCAGCCTCCTCCTGTGGCTGTCACTGCTTTTGTCCTTCCAGCCACCTTTCACTGCCCAGCAACTGGTTTTGCTTTCCTCACCTGTGTCATCTTTTCCTATCCTTTTTTGCACCATTCTTCTTCCACTGATTGTGGCTCTACAATGTAATTCAGTTGAGTTTTTTTCCTTTGTTAGAGTAATCCTTTTCTGCACTTTTCCTCTCAACCCATACTGACCTTGGCAATTTTACCTCTCAGCTCTTCTCCCTCACTTACCCACCTTGTTACATTTTCTCCCAAGCCTCTGACAAGCTGCCACCAGGCTTCAAGTGTGCTGATCCCTGAGCACACATAACACACTGACACACAAGTGCAGCACTTACCAGCAAACTTAACACCAGACAACCAAGGGCCAAGTACCTGTTTATTCACATATTTACTTATTTCCTTCCTTAGTCCAACATCACTTCAGGCTCAAACATGAACTGCCTTAACACTCTGCACTGACCAGTACTGTGAGCACACAGTCAATTTTTGTAGCACACTACAGACCACATGAGGACTCATCTGACAGAGCTACACATTTCTTAGGAAATGTTAGGAGCTCTTTCCTTGGCCCATACAAAGTACATGGCTAATCAGACCCACCCATATCCTTGCATGAGGTCATTCATAGCTACAGAGTTCAAGAGGGCAGCCCTACCGTCCCAAATCTAAGGTAGCTTTGCGTCTGACCAAATCAAAGTACCATCCAACCACTACTTCAGCGAGAGCGCTTCCTTCCTAAAATTTCAATTTCCATTCCACAAGTGTTCCAGCATTTCATCCTGTTCAAAAAGGGCAATTATTTTTCTAGACAGAAAATTAGGGTTATCTGATGATGGCCTTGGTAGTTACAGTCTCTCACTGTTTAATTGCCTAGCAGATTCCAAATCACAGTTGAGAGGCATCAACTCCATTTTCCACAGATAGAGGTACCATAAATTGGGCATTTCGTTGGTTTGCCTCCTGCTGGGCGAGTGCCTCAGTGAATAACACAGTGCAAATTCCAGCTTGTTAATAGGCCACTTTTAACATTATTGGCCAATCCCTCATGTTAAAACTATGGTAGTAGGGGTGCTATGGCTGTCTACTTACCAGAGTCCAATTTGCAGATTACCGCAGAGGAGATGAGTATTTTGACTCCATGATGTTGCCTGATGCAGATCTGGCAACACTACCTTCACAGAGATGACAAAGCATGCACCCTAGAAACACCCCCAGACACCAGACAGACTGTCCCTGAACCTGAAGGGCTTGAGGTTAGTCCCAGCTGATGCCCAAGGACCCCACATGCTACCTTTTCCAGCAGGAGCACACAGAACTTAAAAGTTGTATGTTCTGAGGCACCACCACGGTGCCAGGTCCTCATGACAGAAAGCTGGCAGCCCAGGAAGGACAGGGACACAGCTGGGCCAAAATTCCCAATCCCAAAGTGCACGTGGCAGGCGCAGCCCCAGGGCTCATAGCACTGCAGCACTGGCAGCTCAACGTGCACAGCCTCCTCAATTACCCTGGGCAGCTCCGCCAGCCGCAGCACCAGAGTCACGGGACGCCCAGCTCCCCAGCAGGGCAATGGGATGTTTCTCCAGCAGCTCCTTCCCAAGCAGCCTATGCCCTGTAGCCCACAGGAAACTGAAATGATGCCTGATGTAACACAGAGACACCCAGGGAGCAAAGCACACAACAGAACGTGTCACAACCAAAGCGCAGTGCAGGAACAGGCTGCTGGGAGCTGTGGAGCCACAGCCCTGTGGAGCTCTAGCTCTCCCACCAGGGGAACCTGGATAATCTCGTCTCATTCCTGTATCTCATGTCCTTCCACTGTCACCCCAGTATGCGCTGTCACCCCAGACTCCTTCCTGGGATCTGGAGGGTCAACACAGCAATCCAGAAAAGGAACCTCAACACTTCCACTCAATAAGCATTCAGAAAACCAAGCCAGTCCCTTCACTTAGTGACCTCCATTTGTTCCCACTCACTCTGCTCATCACAGTACACAAACATGCACACACAAACAGGAATCAAATCCACACTAATCACTAGTGGGAAGGATCACAGCTTAATCAGACAACTCATTTTTTATTCTACTGCAGCAGCCTGAACAGCCTGCTATGCTTCCAAACCAACCCACAGGCAGCCTACAGACTGCTCTGGAGATCTGCGAGGTTACACCCCCTCTGTCACTTGAGCAGAGAGCTAGAGAACCTAAATGCAGTGTTTGCACTCGGAATGCTTCTGTATTTGCTCTGAACTGCATCGATCAGAGGTACCAGGTTACAAAGCTCATGGTGCTCATGTCCCACTGAGTCATCAGGAGGGGGTGACGGATCCAAACCAGCATTCTATAAACCCCTTGTGACTCACTCCAAATTTGAGCAGGCTTTGTATGAGAAAACTACTATTGCCAAAATCAGTTTTAACATGCAACAAGAAGTTATGACTGTTCAAATATAAATAGGAACAAGAAAAAAAAAATACAAATACCTACAAATTTCAAGTGTGAACAGAAAGTTTGGGCTCAGAGAAATGTTTGCCTATGTTTAAAGGACACATACTTCAAGTTGAAATCATCTCATCTAAAACTTCAGTCAGCCTCGAAAGCAAGACTGTAACTATAAAATAACCCCATTTTGATGCTAACTGAGTCTCACTTTCTGGCAGAGGCTGGAAGGCTGATCCTGACCCACATCTTCTCTCCTCATTTACGTCTGGTATCAGTCACTGCCATTGTTCATTGTGATCCCAACTGCGCAACAAGGCCAGCTATGACCCATCTGATTTATCTCTGTCACAGCTTGAGCTCTGTTCACCAGGAATGATGGAAGGCAACAATGTCTGAGGGATGCAGGCCTGGCAACACTGAGCACATGGCCTGGGTTTGCCTTGGTATGAAGAAAAGGCAGAGGGAAGCACACGTGTACCAGTTCATGTGGCAAAGACAAATAGTACAAAACAATAGGGATCACTAACCCATTCATTACATGTTAGCTCTGTGATCAGCAAGTAAGCACTAACTATTTAATTAGTCAACTAATTAGTGACAGGCAACAGGGAAGGCTTCAGATGTTCCTAGACAAATGCAAAGATAAAAAGCCTAATTAACCAGCAAGCATTATGCTAACTACTGCCAAGCAGGCCAGATGTGCAGGATATTGTGCACTCTGGTACTGCCAGATAACGGCAGCAGTAGCTGCTCTGTCGGGAACCCTGTTCAGACCCTGCCCTTTTGGAGCTGCTCCTGGGTACCCTGAACTCATCCTGCAGAGAAAAACTCAGATTTACTGTGCTGGACTCCGATTCTACCCTAGGATAAAGTTCAGGGGTTTGACAAAAATTACTTTAATCCTTCTGATTTTTAAACATGGTAGTTATTTTAATGCAGCCATATGGAGAGGGAAATAGATTTCACAACAACTTCAAATGAAATATTGTCATCTGAGACACCATTCATTTATGGTTATTTTATGTAGCATTCTATGTATATTCCAACATCTGCAGAGAGTAACTCATTGTTTACACCAGGGGTTGGATTAAGGAGGTTTTCAAAATCATGGATTAAGAAGGGTTTTCCCTATAATCAGAACACAATAGCACTTTCCACAGCTATATGCAAAGAGGTGGATAAAAGCCAATTGATTCCCTGCACTGAAACCAGTGACAAGATACTGCTGGGAGCAATCTCTGCATTCCTACAGCCCAACTTCCACCCTTGCAGCTGGGGCACACAGCTTCACAGGCTGGTCCAGGAACCAGCCCCTGGAACAACCTGGAAACGCTGGGGTTTGTAATCCTCTGTCCTGTGTTCCTTTGGCCTAACGCTGCTGCCATGCCCATCACTCAAACTAGCAAAGATAAAAAAAACCCAAGAAAACCTCCCACTGTCACACCTGTACCTCCCAAACACTGGCTGGTCACCATGAGGGAGGCCAGGCTCTGCCCGCGATACTGACTCTACCAGTCACCTGGCTCTCCAATAAAATCCACGTGCATTGTCAAGAAAAGCAGCAGTACAGCTGAAAACATGTCTGCACATGACCACGTTCCCAGAAAAAAATAAATCAGAAGATATTTATTTGAATGGTGAAACTGGAAAAATGGTATCACCTGCTCCATCCAGCACTGGATGGAGCACATGGATGCAATTGCCCAGCGCTCAAGAGCACCCCAGGATTAGGAAGAAGCTCCCTGCACTCACAGGCTACTCCACACACCTGTTTGCAGCATTTCTGCAGGGCCCCATGAAGTGAGGGACTCTTGTGGGTGCCCCAGTGCTCTGTCCTCTGGGACTGCTTCCCAAGGCTCCAGCAGCAGGAAACAACACAGAGCCAGTGAGCGGGGCAGAAGTCTGTGAAGTCCCAGTTGCCAGCACACACTGTCCTGAGCAGCACAGAGGATCCCAAAGCTCATGTGGGGTCCAGGTGGGTGGGTGAGCACAATGCCACAGCTGTTCCAAGGCACTGCTCCAGCAGCCACGCCACAGAGCTGCTCCAGGAGTGCTGTGCCCTGGGATGTGCTGCCCACTGCACAGTGAGAGCAGGAGGCATCCCACCACAGGGGAGCAGAGCTCACTCTTAGGGTTATTTCTCTGCTTAATAAAAAAATTTATTTCTTCAGTCTAAAAAGAAATTGAAAACACTTGCAAGATCAAGTTCTAATAACTGCCATGTCAGTAAGTGAATTACATTTGTGTGTCTCCATGGTGACTGATAATGTAAAATAATTAAGTATGAGGAATAACAACGAGAAAACGACTTCCTCTTTTTAAGGATTAGGGCTCACAAATTGATTCAATCCAGCTATTTTTAGTGCATGTAACCTTCACAGGGAATATTAGAAAATTATGAGCAAATTAAACTAAACTGCTTTAAAAGGCCTTCCCATTGATCAGAAGGCTATTTGCTGCTGATGTGAAAATTAAAAAACAATCTTTCCTAATTTTATACCTCTATTAATATAAACTCAGTGCACTCAGTCGCTCTTGGAGCAGCACCCCGTGGCTCAGGCGGGAGCTCATCTGTGCAGCACTGGAGACAAGCTCTCTCCTAACACACAAGGAGGATGTGTCCTGTAGGAACTCTGCTAGAGTTTGGATCAAACTCAACTCCTGCCTGAAAAGCCTTGGCTGAGACAGTCTGAGGGCAACACCTGTAAAGGCCTGTTCACTACAGACTCAGCTGCTGGCTGACACACCTGGAGCACGAACACACTTTGGTTTCCCTCACAGTGTTTGAAAGCACAGCAATAAACAGCACAGGGTGAGTAGTAAGAAAGAGGTTTAAAGCTCTGAAGTACATTTTAAACTGAATTTGGAGTGGAACTGAAAGCCTAAGAGGTGCTAATAACAGGTGGATGAGAGGAAGTGATTTACCCCAAGATGGGGTGCTTTACAGGAAAAGTCAGGAACATAATAAAGAGCAAGGAGCAGGAATTTTTTCTGCACTGCTCCAGCAGTACAACATCATAAAGCACTTCAACTTTTTCTTCTCTTGACATACTGATAATTTCATTTGTGATGTTATCAGTGGTTGCTGTAGAAATACAAACTCCTGGCTTAAGTAAAAAAAAGGCAGAATTTTTCATTCTCTGCCTCCCCATGAAAGCACCAGACACCCCCAGTTCCTGTGCCATTCCAATCATGTTCAGGATTTGAATTTCATATTCATTTCTGCAAGTGTTTCAAGACATCTCTAGTATGTGTGAATAAACTGCAGAAAACACTGACTGTATCAAAGAAACTGCATTTTCATAGTCTGACTTTCCAATAAGCCCCTGAAACTGCTGTGGAGGAGGTACTGGCATAGGAGGTGTAACAGTGAAACATCAGAAAGGGCACCCTGTCCTCACTTTGGGAAGGCTGTGAAACAGCAGACCTCACCCACAAGTTTTCCCTGTCTTAGACAGGAGAAGGTATAAAAAAGCTGCATGCTCCCCTTCTCCACAAGTTTATACAGTTATTTACTCCAATTTGGATAATTCCAAATAACCACAGCAATTCTATTTACAGTTTTACTGCTGAAAAATGCTTTAGTGAATGCTGCCAGCACATGCTCCAGGTGGGGTCACAGAGAGTGGTGTCCTCTGCCAGACCTTTCCCACACTCACACTCAGGTCTGCAGCAAAACTGCAGAAGTGCCAGAAATTACAATTGTGATTCCTGAACAATCCCAAACGTGACAAGCCTCATCAGAATCAAAGGAATCAAAAGGTGTTATGACAAGCAAAAGCTTCACAGTGAGACAACTCGACAAGTTCACACGACAAGTTCACGTGGCACATTTCTGCACATGAAAACATGGCATCATCACAAGGGAAAGGAAGGAGGGATGCAAGCAGCGATTTGGGATCCCACTGGGCACAACTGGCTTTAAAGGTCAACACTGCTTTGGAGCACACATGAAGGGCTACTGACTTCCACCTGTAACAATTTGGTGTAAGAACAACATCCAAGGAAACTTTAAGTGCTTCCAATTCTCATCATCAGTGCGCCTCCACCCTGAGGATCTCCGGGCGACTCGGAGTAGCTTGGAAGCTTTGGAGCCCCAGAGGAAGCCAGAGTGCCAGCACACACCTCTGCATCTACAGGTGCTCAGACCTGTAACTTGTCTCAGCAAGTACTCTGAGACAGAGTCAAGGCACACTTCACGTGGAAGAAACAAGCCCCTTCATATAAAAGAGAACACAAACAAGTTCCTTCATACAAAAAGGAAGACATTCTTCTCAGTAAAGGAAACAAAATTAAAAACTTACCAAAAAATCAGTGTTTCCAGAAAAGAGATTCCAACATCGGATGCACCAATCACCACAATTCTAGTGTTGATAGACACTTTAGATTCCAGCACCAGCTTTCGACTTGTGAGGTTCAAAGAATAACTCAACTGTAAAAACACATGTAACATGACATAGAAATGCATTAAAAAAGCAGCCAAAGCCTGCTAAGAATCATTAAACTCACAGTGATATGTTACCTTGCATTCTCACAAAACTTTTTATGGCTCACTGACATGACTAATATTATGATGTTTCTGTGTACAGCACCAGACAAATGATACAGAAATGCTGAAATACATGCATGTTTAATAGAAAATTAGCAGAGCTGAATGATCTGGCTTCTCCTGAGCAAGATACTCTGGAGCCCTCGTAGGAGAGGACAAAACACCACCTATGCTATCACTCACTGCATTTAGCAAACACCTGGAGAACATGCATTTATCTACTGCTAAGGCCATTTTTATGCCTTCTAGAGAAGTTTTCACTCATGCTGGTTTATTTATGGAAATTTTTTTACTCAAGTTAATTAGAAACTTATATTTTGAGTGTCTTTGTGTGTTGAATTGAAAACTTCCAAAATTCTCCTCCTCTTTTCTTGAAATACAAAGCAGCCACCCAGAAAGCCAAGTCGTCACATGCATAAGCAAGTACTTCAATGCCACTGGGATCAATACTCCAGTCACAAAATCTTACTGTAGCATTTGTAATTATTAATTTCAGTTTCCATACTACTTAATGCACACCCTGGCTATATAGGCAATAAACTCCACGTGGGGTTTTTTTCCTCCATGTGTCTCTCTCTACCTAACGGAGATTCTCAAAATCAATATGCAAGAAAGAGCCAAGAGGTAACATTGCATCTGACAATTTTTTTTCTGCCCAGAACTATATTTAGCTTTTGAATTTCTGATGGAAGGTAGCGAAATACTTCCCATCTCCCAGTATAACACACTGTATTTTTCTGATTGCTCTGGGTTGCCTACATTCCCCTTTCATAGAATGCACAAGTGCACCAGTAAGAACAATGCAAAAAGGAGGTGCTTTTGATGTTTGTCAGACACTTCTCCTATAAATTCCTGCTGTGGCACTTAGGCAGGAAGCAATCCAAGGCTTCTAACAGGTTTTCCTCTACCACAAATAGGAGACAGAGGGTTAATGATATTAAGTCCTCTGGATTCCTCCTATGAAATTACAGTAGAAATATATTATCTATATATTAGTTGACAGTAATTCAATAGATGAAGAGTGTTTTATTTTAAAGCTATGGTAATTCCATATGCCTTCTCAAGAAGTACATGGCACATTGAGTTCCAAAGAGATCTTTTATGCCATGTCTCTGCAATGGTGGAGCCCCACAGCTGAGGTTTCAGTGCAACCCCAGCACAGAAGGAGGAAAACTGTCTGGAGGATGACTAGTGCTGCCCTTAAGGCAAGTTTATGGACTAATGCCTCACCAACTGGCATCGCTGCATAGAAAGTCATTTAGAATGTGGCAAAACTAAATGTTGCCTTTGGTCAGGCAACATTATTTTTTACTGCCAGATAAGTGTTCTTCAGGTTGCAGTTCACCATAGTGCAATGAGGACATCCAGTGGTGAGCCAGATTCATCTCAGGGACTGTACTGCCCTAGGAAAATTCCAGAAGATATCTTAAAGTATCCCAGCCTGTGGTGGCTGCTTAGCAGAGGTCAGCTGTGTGACAGCACATGCTGCAGTGAAGAGTGCCTGGGCTTGCCAGGGAGAAGCACAGAACCACTCTAGTGCTCCTGCTCAGAGTTATATGAGACATCAGCAACTCTGCAGAGAAGCCAACCAGTTCCACCCACAGCCAATGCTTTTGTACGTAGTTAAGCACTCCTCACAGTAGGATCTGCCACTAAAAGGATTTTGGTCCCAAGTTAGAATGCACCCATAACACTTGCACATTTCAGAAAATGAAGAAGTCTTTTGTCTTCCACTGAAAATTGTTGTGAGAGGCTTTAGGAAATGAGAAGATCTGGTGTCAAGTACTACAGGCATCCCCCGCTGCTTCAAATAAAACCATTTTCTTTATAACATACTAAATGGTCATGCCCTAACTACATGTGATGTAGCTCTGCCAATGCTGACACGTGGAGCTCTCCTGGTCCCACAAACAGGTGTGGAAGACACAGTACTTCAGGCTCTAATCTTGCCACTCCCATTCCCTGGGTCAGCAGACAGGAACTCTGACAGGGTGGGCTCTGCTGCACAGAGATGCAACTTTGTAGGAAAGCATGGTCTTCTGGAGGAAAAATGACAAGTCATGCTTCTGTTGAAATGTGACTTTTAATAAAATGGTAAAAAAACAGAAAGAGGGACTACTTGTAACACACCTATTCACCAAAAGTAGGTAGGGATGCCAGCAGCTGAGAGGATAAACCCAGCAGGCCTCGTGGCAATGCCGAGGTCAAACATCTTCTACTGCCACTCTGTGCTGGTGGCTTCTGTTAAGGTATTCGAGCAAGGAAACACAGAGCAGGAATACAATTTCCCTGTGAAAAGTTGTATCTAATTTACAAAATGGCTTCTGTATCAATGACACAAAGGCAGTGTTTGAGCAGAATATAACCTGTGTTGCTCACCACACAATGGCCCCAACACCAACAGCTGTCATGCTCCAGAAATCACCTTTCCACAACTAAGTACACTAAACGGCCCCAGGGAGCGAGGAATTAGGTGGGTGGATTGGTCCCATAATACCACCTATTTTAACAAAGTGTGAGAACAAATGGCTACATATGTTCCCTAGAGGGGTAATCAGACAGCATAACTGATAGGTCAATAGCAAACTAACTTGTTTATTTTGTATCCAATCTATTAAATAAGCCCTCAATCATTAACTTATGCAAGGCAAAAAAGCACTAATTGCCATTGGTAGAAGAGGCCTATGTAGCTCAGAAAAGAGAATTTTCTTTGATACTCAGGGAGATCATTTGGGGTGCCTGGCACACCTGCTTCCCCCCCTCCCCACTCCCACCCTGAGGCAGAGGGACAGTGGAGCTGGCAGTGGTGGCCCTTGGGCATCAAACCACAGGGATATTCCTGCACACAGCCAGGCAGTGCCAGCACTCAGAAGCCTTCAAACTGTACCTCATGAAAACACTGATGCACTTCCCAAGAGTACTCCACTGACAACACACACGCCGCGACTGACTTACGGCTTTCACTTCTGATCTCACAGCACAACATGTGCCAGAGTACGATCAATTTATGGCATGCAAAACGCACACATCCTTCTACCCCACGTAACCAGTGGAAAAAAAAAGACAAAATACTCATTAGGTTTCAACAGACATGCTTGCATGCATTATTTCCTTTGCACCATGTACAGTTTCATGCCCAGCTCTCCTGTCCAATTTACACGTGCCCTGGGAACAGATTCAGGGTACATTTAGTCAACAACATTGTGCTGGTGGTACAAACTCACATCCAGAATATTTTGTAGCTCCTCTCTTAGTTTTGTTTTTAAAACACCGGACCCTGAGCTATTTGTAGGTTTTCTTATAATTTTATTATAATTCTTATAGTTTTATTATAATTTTCCTACAATAGGTCAGGGTTTATAGCAAATATTACCTTCATTCTAACAGAAACAAATGAAAACTGAGCTCCCAAAACTAAAAAAACAAGTTAGACAAAGGATTTCAGCTGTGACACGAAGAGAGCAGTGCTGTGTTCTGAAGTGGGCACTGATAAATGTATCCCAGTAACATATCACTGGTGTGTCAGAGCTGGCACACCTCTTGCTGGGACTCCTCATGCAAAGGCTCCATAACACTGCAGAATTTGCAGAGTCACAAAATCTTTTAGGCTGGGAAACACCACTTATATCACCGAGTCCAGCTGTTAAACTTAGACTTGACTTAATGACACCGTGAAGACTTGCGCCCTGCCCAGCTAAACACACCGAAGTGTTGCCTACAGGTTTAGTATGCTGAAGTGGCCCAAATTCAGGACTGCTCAGGGTACTACTTGGCAAACACGGGGCTGGCTCATTTGTTATGTGCCCAGCATCTTCACAGATCCCTCACTACTACAGGGAGTAACAAGGGACCACTGGGAAAGGCCCTCCCTGCCCTATCTTGCAGGATTCTCTGTCTGCTGACAGTGCTTTTGTTTTAATTCAGCATTTGTTACTGAGAAACCTGAGTGATAATTACTGCTGTAGAGGATTGATGTGATTTGAATCGTTACTGTAAAAACCATCAGAAGGAGCGAAAACAATTAACAAACCTGTTCCTAGAGCAGTGCTGAGCTCAGCGACAGCGGCAGGCAAACAAGAAGGTGAGCAAACAGAGCTATTTTAATTTCAAGCTCCATTTGAACCACAAGTTAAAAAAAGAAAAATCAATGTTTACCAAGGAGATATGAACACAACTCATTGGAAAATGTATGCTTTTTCAACCTGCATTAGGAATTGTTTTCTAAATACTAGCTACATTCCAAAAAGCCTCATTAGAAATGTCAGCAAACATGTTTTCAAAAGCTGTTTCCAAAACTTTACAGATTTCCACAAACACCAAAAACAGAAGGAAAAGAAAACAGAACGAGAAGCAGTGATGAAGACTGTAGCCTTAATTATTTTGTTCTCTTTGTCAAAGAATCCTTCTTTGGGAACTGTGGCTTGGGCAGGTAACACCTCACCTTTACAGAATATTTTTCACCTACAGACCTCCAAGGCCTTTATAAAATGAAGTCAATATTATTACACCAGTCTCATATAAGTAAATGCTGATCTTCAGCTTCTAGAAGAACAGTATCTATATTTGTAGGTAATCCTATATCCATCCCTATTAGTCCCTACAAAACCAGGGATTTCCTGTATAACTCCAACTAGCAGCAAAGGAAAGCAGAGCACAGACACATCTATTTCTTTTCCTTGCAGAGCCAGTGTTACCATGGTAAAAACTGCTCTTTTTCCCTTTGAGCACTGACATTTGGAGCCTCAGCTCAGAGAGGGCTGGGCAGTTCCCACTCACAAAAATCTCACAATTGCTGCCCTGCTTCAAAGGCCAAGGAAATGAACTCTGATGCCACTTTCAGTGAGCTCAGTTCTTCCCCTTCTTTCTGGGGAAGACAAGAATGGAAAGGGGACACTGAGCCCGCCTGCAGAGGCACCCGCCCTGACACACACCCTGCTCACCAGCAACAGAGCTGCCAGGGAACGGGCAGAAGCATCTCTGCCTGCTCCACTTTCTGCACATACAGACTCATGGCAACAGAGGTAGCAATTTTCAATATACTGGACTATTCACTGAAAAATTTAAGATATGTATAAAATTAAAAGCTTAAAAAAAATATATAAAAAAATCATAACATTTCATACTGAAAATAATGAACAGCAGGTAAATAATAGTACAGGGAGATAGATTTGTGGGTTACTACAGAGTCCTGTTTACATGACAGCAGCTGTGGTTCTCCATTTTATAATAGGAAACATTACCTTTCTGTGGAAAAAATATCTGTGCCCTCCTTACAAGGTGGAATTACCAGTCAATCTAACAAAATGCTTTGAAAAAGCTTTAAACCAAGTCTGACCTGTTTTTAAGCAGAAATGCCTATTTCAGTTTGCAGCAAATATCATTAACACCTGTATAGCACTGACACCACGCTTTCAAAACAAAGATAGGTCATCTTACTTTTAATTTCACACATGCACATAAGTGGTAAACATTCCTGTTAATGATGCCATCTGGTGCCTCCCATAACGGTGTGATACTCTGCCTTCCAAACAAGATGTAATGGCAGCACCACACAAACCCCACTGACATTCACAGTAAGGAAATTTGTTATCAGCCTCAGTTTAGAACGCCTGTTTGTGTGCCTACTGGTGTTATAAAATCATCACCTTCACCAGCCAAGGGGAAGAACAATAAATAATGGATTTTTATCCATGTACATACCACAAAAGCATTAAAAATTCATTACTCAGGCACAAGAGCATCTTAAGCAACAGTTACTGCTTTAAAAATTAATAGTCCTCTCCTGGTTAAGTGAAAACTATCCACACTAAGCCTTTGTTTGTGATCCCAATATATACACGCACAAAATGTAACATGTAGGAACTCTGCTAGCTTAACTTTGATACATGAGCCTTGATATTTAAAGCACGGGGAATTCTCTTGCTCATCGTCCCTAGGCTCTCTGCTATATTTATTCTTTTCCATCAATAGACCTCTACTAGGATAACAAAGAAACCAAACCCTCAAAAACCTTTTATATTTTAGCCACGTGCAGTACATTGCAGTGCCTCAACTGCATCTATACAGAACTGAAACTGCCAAAATAAAACCACTTATCGTTACAGCTGTTCTCCCAAGGCAGGACACACTTTGCTTTAAAGCAGACAGTGAGAGGATAAGACAGCACCGACTGCTCTTCCTGACCCCTCTGAGTTACTTTGGGCACTGCTGTTCCAGAGTGCAGCTGGGGAGAGGGCACTTCCAGAAGCAAGGCTGGCTGTTCCTGCAGCCATGGGGGCAGAGCAGGGTGGGGAATGCACAGTGCCCAGGATGGGCACTCTGGGTGGGCAGTCACAGAGCCCACGGCAGAGGCTCTGGAGCTGCACAGCGCTCATGTCCGTCCCTGATCACCACCTTCTTGACATGCTTCTTCACATACATAAGGTGACAGACCCTTGTTGCACTCTCAACTGCAGGGAGAAGCAAAGAGCTTTGCTTGTTCAGAACAGATTGTTCTGTGGTGCACAGCCTCTCCCCCATGCTTTAAAATCTGTCCTTTAACTCCCTGTTTTCATCACCTCTGAATTGCAATTGATGCACTGTTCAAAAACATCCTATAAGCATTTTCTCTCAGTTTATTGTTTTAATTAATATTTTAAATTCTCTGAGGCCATCTATTCATAGCACTTGCCATAAGCAGGAGCATGAAATCACACAAACACAGAAATACCTGCACACTGCACTGAAAACTGTTGGGTTCACAGTGCCCTGCATTCCAGTTCCTTCCTGAACCTCACACTAACATCTACCATTGCTTCTGGGGTTAAGATTCAATTTTTCCCAGACAAACAGGAGAACTCAGGGCTGTGCAAATACTCTCCCTGAGAGATGGACATCTATCCAGTCCCCCAGCAATACCCAACTCCTGAACAAGTTTCAAGGGGACAGGCTCAGAGCACAGCAAGCTGGGCTGAGCACCCAACTCCAGCTCTTGGCCTGACCGGCCTGCCTCACCACTTCTTGTTCTGATATAAACATTTCCTGTAGTGGTCCTGGAACCCCACTTGAAATGTATGAAATTAACTGAGAAAGGGTTGGCATTTTTCATTGGGTTTGGGAGGGTTTTTTTCCCCAAGATAAATTTATACAACACTTCATGGGCTTCTGCAACTCTTCCATCTTTTTATGAGCTACAGCAGAAAAAACAATTCTAAACTGCGCAATAAAACCTGACAGCCTCAATGCAGCCACGAAATAAAAATATAATAAACCCAATAGCATGAATAATAACGAAAGGGCAAAACCAAGGAAATAATTCAACAGATGTGTGACATTTTTGTTCTTCATTGTGGATCAGTTATTCTTGTTAATTATATCACCTATTCTTCCCTTAACATTGATAATTACATGAAGCAGATGGAGAACAGAATGCTCCCAGATGGTGAGAAAGCAAACAAGTTTACAAATTGTTTATTTATGAAGAAATCATTAAAAATTATTTAATTATCTATAGTTTTCTACTCCACCAATCATGACATGCACTGCAAAGGCCAGCAGCACTTTATAAGGTATTCACGATTCTGTTGTAACCAACTGGTTTTTAATGTAACGTGACTGAAATGAGTGACAGATGTGCAAACCACAATAATAATCTAATCTGTTTTAACACTGGGGGGAATCAAGAGCTTGAATCCTTGGATCTTCTGCCAATTGGCGCTTCAGCACTGGTTGCCGATTCAGAACACAAAAATCAGAGATTTTCTTTTGCTTTGGAACAGCTGTACGAGGTGTTTGATCTAACGGGCAGGCAGGAGGTCTGTCAGGTCTGTGCCCTGAACCCTAGAGCGCAGCAAATGAAATTCTGAGCTAAGACAGGCCCCTCTGCTATACCTGCTGCTCAGCAGGTATCCTCAAGTCCAGGCAAATTCCAGGACTGGATGCAAATTACATAGTCAGCATCTGTGCCATTCCACAGGATTGCAGTGGGAGACAGCAACTGTAATGCCTCCCCCTCTGTGCCTTCTCAGTCCACCCATCCCCAGTTGATCCAAATCTCTTCAGCAGACCAAGGGGAGATAGGAGTATGGTATGAACAGACACAAAATCAGAAACCAAATGTATTTGCCATCTCAAGGCACGAGAATAAGAAATTAAGAATTTACAGCCACAGAATGGAGCCACTGCTTGGGGAGCAACAGGGCTTCTGAGGCAAAGACGAAGGAGCAGAGTGAGAAAATTTGTGGTGGCCTTAAAACCTACACAAAGCCAAGCAAATAGGGAAGAAACAGGGAGAGTTCCTAAGATCCATATTTCTTTGGAGTCATAGCCACTTTAGCAACAAACCAAGAGGCCTGGCTCAAAGTAGAAACAAGACTGAAGCACTGGAAATGCCACAAGCACAGAGAGAACAGGGTGACTAGAGAACTGCAGGTAGTCACACAGATAACAGTAAGTTGCTGGTTTATATAGGGCAAGTTTTTGGATTTTAAGACTACATCTCTACCTGACATCTAGCTCTCCCAGAGAGTCCCAGGAGGAAGGACCTATGCTTCCTTCAACACCATGAGACACAGCTTATGCTGCCTGTCAGAGGCAGGAGCAGGCTAGGAATCCATGGAACAGCACACGGCATTTCCCCCTTGGATGGCTTTTCCAGACACCACAGTAGAATAGAGATTTGACAGAGGGACAATGAGAACAAGGTACCACAGACTTCATTTCTGGTGCTCATGTCTGTAAGAACTGATCCAGACCTGCAGGAAAAGCACCTCTCCAGCACAGCCAAGATCCATCTGCACTGGCAGCCATGGGCATTAGCTGAGAGCAAAGCTTCTGTGCTTTCTCTTCTGGCTTTGGAGAAGGGAAAGGGGAAAGCATCCATATGGGTCCTGGTGGAGTTCTGTGCACTGGGTCAATATTTATGAGTGAATCTCCCATGCTCCAAGCAGGCTGGAACGTATTACAGAGAGACAAAGACTGAGCCCAGGGCTCCCTCTGTACACTCAGTCAGATCCTCACTCAGACACTAATGGCCCACAGAGACCCACACACAGATCAGGAGCTGTGCTCTGACACCACATGGCTGAGCTGCTCAGCCACAAGCTGTTACTGGGGAAAAATACATTTTGCAGCTAGAAAAGAGCTCAAAAAACGGCTGGAACAAGAGGAAGGCAGCTGAAAAAGCAGTAGATGAGAGGCAGATGTTGATGGCTTGATATCAAGGAGCATCTTGTGGGTATCAAAGCAGGAATATCACTACAATTATCTCCCTTACAGGCAACAGATACTCAAGCAATCAATTAGGGCAGGCAGTCAATGAAAATTTTACATTTCTGAAACTGACTTGTATTTACAATCTTCAAACTGTAGTCCATGTGACAAAGGCTGTCACCATTGCAGAGCTCTCTAAAGCAGCAATTACAGCAATAACCTGTCCTCCAGCTCTTGGGAGCAAAACGGGCACTGGTTCACATCTGGAAGAGGAGCTTTCAAACAGGAGAGGGAAAAGGCCCCTCAGCTCAAACCAGCTTGATCAGCTGGCATAGATGTGTGATTAAGCAATGAGGAACAGTCTCCACCGCTTGCCCAGATCTCAACATCCTGCAAGATCCTGCCCTAATCTTGTTTAAAATCACCAAAACAAAGATGATAGGAGAAAGTGTATCCTTACTGCTATGCAGGTGCTGGCTTCAGACATCTTCCCACTAATTCCTACTCCAGACTCTTTGCCTTTCTCTTTTCTTCCTCTCTTCTCTAGGTTTACCTTAAAACATTGCTTTCCCATGTCCCTTTTCCCTCACTTGCTAGCCTGTTAGCATGTTCTACAACCCAAATACATTTGACTTTGTCTCACAGTACTTTTTAAGGTGACAATTCTCAGCCTTTCCAATCTGCAGAGCTATCACATTTATCTCCTTGGTGGAACACTTTGCACTTAGTCATACAGATTGCACCTTGCTGTTTACAGAGGTTCTGAACAGGCCTTTTGAATCACAAAAAGGCAAAAGGATAATAACTCTGTGCCTATTGAAATTTGGTTATATTAATTTACAAAATACACCTCGGTTTATTTGTAACTTCACTGCAGGATTTGGCAGGGCAGTGTAAGATGGGGATCAATCTTCCTTTAGAAGGCTCTGAGCAGAGAGAGGGCAGGTGCCTTATGCCTGGCTGCTCCCCAAGCTACAAAGCAGCCAGAGTGCAAGAGCAGCAGCAGCTCCTTCCTGCTGCAAGTACCCCCAGTCTATAGCAGGCTACCCCTTGTGCTACAAAGCTTCCCAACGTATGGTGGCCAAAGGTCACTTCATTCACTCAACACAAGAGTCAATTTAACTTCATATGGTTTCCAATTCTTGGTATTTCAGAAAAGTCAGCAGCAGTAGCAGATGAGCTTTATCCTCAAGTTACCATCCAGCACTCAGCCCCAGATGTCCATTCTGATAGAGCACAGTCTGTCAGAAATCCATAATTCATGCTGGGGCAGATGCGTGGATACTTACACAGTTGGGGATTTTTGTCAGAAAAAGTTTTAATGAAAATCTCACATTGTTAAATACAAAATTCAACTCTTGAGATTTAAAAAAATGTCACTACCTACAACTTGCAGAAAACCTCAGGAAGAACCTGAGAATGGAGAAGGCAACATATTTGCAAATCTTTCTAACATGGGAAGTCTGAGATTTTCCAGCTTCAACAAAAATGCTAAGATGAGCTCTTCTAGTAAGAGAGCAACAGCTCACTTCAAAGATAAAATAAAAAGTAGTTTATAGAAAAGCACCAGACAGTTCCTTCTGCAGAGAAGAGAAAGGCAGGGATGTGCATGTGGAAGGAAGACTGTTCAACAATGCCAAACCCAGACCAATGGCCTCAGCCATCTTCTGGATTTTGCTTTGCCAACTGCTGCCTAATTAAGTTTTAGGTGCCAAAACCTACTGACTAACTGAGAAAAGGACAGCACTAAAAATATTATATGGGAATCCACCTCAGCCAACTGGAAGTTAGTACAAACATAAAGCTCCCTAATTATGTTTCTCTGTGAAATTACAGCTACCTGCAGAGAGTATCTATCACTAATGATGTTTTTCCTAACATTTTGGCTTCACTGGTTACTCTTTTGAGGAATCATCTACATGAATTCTAGTTACTTAAAAATGTAAGAGAATCATATGTAAGTGATTTGACAATCAAACTTTAAGAGACTTTTCATTTACAACCTCCAGACTGCACCAGTTCTACACAAATAACGATTTTCGGTAACAAAACCAATCTTTTCCTTTGCTGTTAAATCAACTTGGTGTTTTGAAGCGTTCTTCAAGGGTTGGTCTCATGCATGGAAGAAACCTGACTTTAGGACTGAAAAATAAGAGTTGAGTTAAGCAATTTCTACAGAGTCAGAAGCACAGCATTGTCTTTTTTCCATTTGCTGAGCACACCACCAAAATAGCAGGAAGAAGAGCTAAGCAGCAAGGCAGACCATCTCCCACATGCTGGGAATTTGACTGTAACATCATGACAAGGTGCTGCTCCAGTGCAAGCAGAGACTGCAGGAGTGTCCCAGCCCAGAGGCTGCAGAGCGTGCCGAGTGTGCCATTCCAGCCCAGCCAGCAGAGCGTGGACTGCAAGGGTACAGACACCACAGCCATGTAATTAAGGAGCAGCCTATCACCACTGGGCTGGTAATGCCATCCCATCTGCCAAACCCTGCACGAGCTGGCACCGTGCCTCCTGCCTGCTGCTGCTTCTGTCACCCACCTGATCCTTGGAGAGCTGCTCTGACGGAGCGTTCATGCCAAGCTCTTGCAGAGGATAGACAATCTGTCGTCTGGGCCGCACGGGAGCCATGTAATGAAGGGCAGATGTCAGGGAATGGGCACAGGGGCTCTGAAACTGAAAGACAGCGATCCATATTTCAGCAGAGAGAATGTCAGAACAGTGCAGCACAGATGTCTGCGGCATGGCTCTGCAAGCACACAATTCTTAGCTCTGTTGGCTAAATCTGAGACAAAAATCAGCAAATAAACAAACATACTCAGAGCAGAGGAATGAATTGCAGATAATTCCTGACACTAATGAAGATAATTATGAGAGTAATTACATTACTATCTCTGTGGGAATGACAGATAAACAAGTGGTTTGGTTTATGGGATTTTGCAGCACAAGTATTTTCCCCAGGAGGATATTTTTCTCCATAGTGATCATGAATCAGCTTGATTTGACCTCATTAAGCCATGTTATCTGCTCACTGCTAACCTTTGCTTGCTTGGCAAAGAACAGTGATGAATTTATACAGAAATTCTATACTGACTGAAATGTCTAGTTCATCCAAGTGATAAATGTTAATAAACCAGCAGAAATTTGAAATGAACAAAACCCTAATGCTCATGTGAGCAGCCTGGATCATTAGAAATAGCTGTATCTGTCTATTACAGCATGACTAGCTCTGGCATAATTTACAACATGAAAAGGAAAAAGAAATAAGAGTATTACAGGAAATACAGAATGAACATTAATGCAAACTAAGTTACACTCAAGTGCCATTCAATCCACAAATATTAAAAAAACTTGATGTTACTATGTTGAAAACTGAGTAAAACATCACATTTACCACTTATTAGAGTAATGACAAGCTAAAGTAATTTAGAGGAACTGTAGCCAGGAAACAGGCCAAACTGGAATCATTAGTAAGGCTTAACTTTTCTGTTCCATCCACTGCCGTTGAACTGCATTTCTGTAAGTGCCTCTTCAGAACCTAATGCTACAGGTTCCACAAGGGAACACTGAACACAGCTCCATAAAGGTGCACAAGAAAACACATCCTTCTGCAAATGTACCCAGGTCTAACCTGGCAAAATTCCTACATGAGAACTGGTGGCAATTTCAAAACCACACGAGTCACCAAGGACAGAATCCATCTGAGTTACCATCTAAACTCCAAGTGCTCAGTCCAGCCAGCCATGCAGAGCCCCCGAGCTGGAGGGGAGTGTCTGCAGGGGGCAATTCTGTCTGTCCTGAGACAGGCAGGTATGAGCAGTGGATAAACTGCCCTCAGGATGCACCCTGTGTTTCCAGCAGTGCTGGCAGGAGCCAGGGTGATTAGGCTGGGCCAGATGGTAACTTTAGATGGCTACACAGGCTTGCAAGTTTTACCCTGTGTTCCCTTCTCTTATATCAGACCAAGGACACAGCACATGTGAGTATTTCTGAAAGCATCTTTTGCTTTGCTTCCACATATTACATTCTCCTCAGAAATTAATTTTCTCCATTAGGAGAAATCCAGTTCTTATGGCTCTCCTGTGACACTTGCAGAAACACAAGTCCCATTTTCAAAGCCAATGAGGTGTCTGAGTCCCACTGACTTTTGGTGAAAGAGAGTCTAGAGTACCTAAATCACTTTTAAAGAGTTTTTAAGCCACCAGTATGTGTTTAAGATTATTCTTTGCATTTACTCAGGGTACATTATCCTCATACTAGGCAAAGGGCCAAGGCCAGGGACACTTGCAATCTCCGGTTCCCCACATACTTGCTCAAGACACCGGTGAGTCTGGACTCACATGTCACAGACCAGCCCCACTATGTGACAGCTGTGCTCACGAGTGCAGATTATGTCAGGCAAGAAGAACAGAAAGTAGTTAGCTGCAGGTTGCCACGAAAACCCCTGTTTGTAGTCATTCACAGAAGCAAAGGAAAAAATAAAGTGAGCAGAGGCAGCAATGTTTAATACAAGAAATAAGTTATTTTCTCCTTACTTTGCCTTCCACATACTGTGGATAAATGGGATAGTAAAGAGCAGATTTATGTGCCAAGCGAAGAATCTCCTTTAGAAAATGTTTTGTATAGCGATGAAATACAGGATTTAAGACAAAGTGGCAAAGATGTCCATGGTCTTCTGGCTGGTGGCAATTAAAGTGAATAAAATCTTCAATGTTGTAATGTGATCGAACATACTCAATATCCTGTAAAACGAAAAAGTTGGAAATCAGCACTGATCAGCAGCTCCCTTGACAGGATTTTAGCAAGGGCCAATGAGTCACTTCCTATCAATTAAGGAACATTTGAACACTGACATCAAATGCCTTTGTTCTCAATTAAATTTCATTGTATCAAAACCTATTCTTGCAGCTTGTCTGTCCTCATTTGCAGGGGACGCAGACCTGACCCTTTCCCACCAATATCTGACACAGATTTTGCTGAGTTCAAGAGAGAACTGTCTTGACAGTACTCCCTCTTTGATGAGGACTGTCCTCTCACCAAACTCCAGCTGAAAAGAGGGAGCTGTGTAAGCAACACCGTCCAAAAAATTCTTCCCTGTTGAACTGATAAGCTGATTTCTGCAAGTTTATACACTCAATTAATATATCCTCTTATCTCAATACTCTCAATTAAATTAAGAGCTATTTTGGAAAATGACTGACTACTCTATCTTAAAAACTGACCATGAGAGCTGCTGAACAACGTAAAATCCCCTTTTCGGTCCTAAGAGAATGCCACACAAGTAAGCCTTAGAAAATGTTTACTTCTCAATAATAATGTGCAAATGCAGCATACTTTTTGGTACTCCATTAGAGTATATGCTGTCCTTTGTTTTATAGTGTATGATTCACAATCACTCAACCTACTGTTGGAGAAAAAAGTTATAGAAATAAAACTAGAAGAACTACTGTTTTTTACAGTATGTGTGGCTTATTGACTTGGAAATTAGGGGGGAAATCAGTAATTAAACATATTTAGAGGCAGAATGGCTTTGTGCTACAACACCAAAAGTGCAGGAGGCAAACTTCCACAACACATCAGCAACTTCTTGCAGATAACAGGATGATTTTTTTCATCTGTGTGCCAGTCACATGAGAGAAGGGAAGTTATACACTGCACATAGTTGGGAAAGAGAGAAAGGGAGTTTTTAGAAACAGTATTTTTACAGACACTGCTAGTCACACATAGTGGCAAGCACAAAACTCAGCCTTTAGTGTGAGTGACAGTGCTCATGAAACACAAACAGAGTTTACCATTTCATCCCTAATGACGGAAACACCGACAATTTGATCCAAAACTTCTGCTACAAAAGCCTGTACTGGCATCCCGTCCTGCAAGGCAAAAGCAACAGATACACATCTGATTTCAGCAGAAGCCTTTTAACAGTAGCAGTCACAGCTAAAACCACTCTCCTGCCAGTGTACCTCCGAGGCACCACCCCAGTTTAACCAGCATGCTGCCCACAAGGTGCACTGTTTGAGCAGTGTGTATGGCTGGACTCTGGACACACAGACCTTTCCTACACTGAAGTTTCAGCTTGGATCTACCTGCTACAGCAGTGCTACAGACTCAGCCGCTGCAGTCCTGGGTTCGGTCCTGATCTTAGGAAAGAACTGTACCCGTGTTGGCAACAAATACTCACGGGATCCCGGCGAGCCTGAGTGAATATCTTGGAGTCATTCCATATTCTTTCACTCAAGCTAAGGGTTTCAACAAGTGTTTTGACACCAAGTAGGTCATTGGTTGTTGCCTTTCTTACATTAAATGACCTAAAAAAAGAGAATTAAGGTTCACTGTGACAAAATAAAGACAACTGCCAGGCTTAAGACAACATGCCCTCCACAAGAACCTACCACATCTTGCAGAACTTGAAACTGATTGCTAAGTGACTGTTCCAAACACAGACATTAACTTATTGCACAGTAATAGAAGGTATCACAGAGCATCTACTTGAGACAGCTCCAGAATCCTGCTTTATCTGCTATTAAACACTCAGTTTTTGTGCACCTACAGCCCTATTTCACATGGCAAATGATGACCTATAACCACAGGTATCACCCGCCTTCATGTGAGTAAGAGTCAGCAGAAAAGGGAGGCAAAGAACCTTAACACGAATGTGGAATCTGTAACTACACGCTGCTGCACAAGGTGAAAGGAGAACAACAGAGAAAGGCAAGTAAAAGAAAAAAGGGAAGAGAAAGATAAAACAGCCAGCTGTCATCCTTGGAAATGGTACACAAGGAAGGAATATGAATTTCCCCGAGAACAAATGACTAACATTTGTGTTAGGCCCTGGTTTTTCAAACAGTAGCACAAGTATAAATTTACGTGACTGAAATGCCTCTGAGAAGCACAGAATGCCAATTAATGATCTCACAGCAGTGACACAGTATCAAGATGCCTATGCAATGTATACACGTTAGCTACAGACAGGAATGTCCTGGCGCTTAGCTCCTTTATACACTATGAGGAAACATCTTCCCACCCACTAATGAGCAACAAAATTCCCTTCACAGTGGTAGTCCGCAGCAGCTGAGAAATTCTCCCATTATCTGTTAAAGGCAGTGACCCTTCCTGGTTACACAGAGCTTGTGTAATAAACACTTGTGGAGTGCTGTTCAAGGGACTGAACCACAGCCTCATTTCCAAAACTTAAGTTCTTTCACCAACAGTTAAAAACTTGCAATTCACGTAGTATAATTCTCATTCCTGTTCTTTTTGCTTTCAATTTAAAACCAGATGTGCTATTCAGCAGCATCAGTCCCACTCACATGGAGATGGATCCTGTGGAATATGGGTTTAATGGACAGCACTGGTACTTTAAAAAAACCAAACCTACCAAGTATCCAGTATATTATGGGAAGTTTCACGGCTCAATCCATTGACCATTTCTGATGCTTACATTTGATTACTAAATTGCAAATTAACCCTGAGCTAAGCAAGCATCAGCTTAGCTTCCCCAGTTTCCAGCACATTTCCACCATTAATTGCAAGATCAAACAAGTGATGAGGATGATGGCCAGCAGGACCAGCACCACAGTTCACTCTGCAGCCCCTGAGCAGGCCATCCCCCAGCCCCTGCCGAGCCCAGCCCACAAGCTTTGCTTCCCACCTGTGCCCAGGGAAGACAGTTGTGCCAACAAGCAACTACACCTTTAATGTGACAAAAACATGTAAAAAGGTGAAACTGTTTTGTGGTGGTTTTTTGTTTGTGGTTTTTTTTTTTGTTGTTGTTTGTTTTTTTGTTGTTTTTTTTTTTTTTAATAAACACTGTTCCACTGTGAGCACGAAATAGGAGGAAGGACTATCCAAGGTCTGTACTCATTTCTCTCCCAGCAATGAATTAACTCATTCTAGATGCCCAAGTCCTTTGACTGCTCAGAGACCAGGGCACTATTATGCTTTTTAGTGAAAATTGAGGGAAAGTATCCATTAAGCATCTCAGCCTATGCCTTGTCATCTGTTATTTTTTTTCTCCTTCACTGTTAAGTAGCAGACTCACACTTCCATTTGCTGCACTCTTGCTTTTTGTGTACTTAACACTTTTTTTCATTCCTTTTCCAACCTGTACTAATCAGGAGCTCATTTTGTGTCTGTGCCTCTTCTGACTTTGCCCTTTCACATCTTCATGTTCCCATCTTCTTACCCCTGTTTTTCTTTGAATCCATTTTCTGTGACTTTCTATTCACTCACATGCTTTTGAAAGCCATTGGTGCAAGCACAATATATTCATCTTTTACTTTCTCAGATTTCACTTATTTCCAAGAGAGTACCTGCTGCTGAACCCTGTGGATTTTGTTCTCCAGAAACTTTCCAAAAGCATCGTCTGGCCTCTTCCAAAGCTTTTCTGATCCCGAACCTCAATGAACAGCTATTTTTCCTTACTATCCTGCACAGCTGCAGGGGGATTTGGAAAATGCTACTAATGACCCTATTTTGTTTTCATGGAAGGGTTGGTATCATTTGGAATATGCACAGTTTAATTGGAATTGTGAGGGTTTTTTGAAAAACCTTGATAACCAGTTTAATTTTGATCAAAATCACAGGAGGACATATGACTCCCAACCCTACTGGTGTATTACGGAGCAGCTGTGCCTGAGACTACCAGGAATTACTCCAGTAGCTTTCTCTCCAGCCAGCTGGATTCTTACACAGGACCCAGAAGCCCAGTTTCATTCCAGGGTGAAAAGCTTCTGCATAGGTCCAAGAGTAGCTGGCCAGGTCCTGCATGAGCTATTTGTGTACCACCAAAGATGATCAAATATGCAATTAAACCAGGAGTATTTCTCTGAAACCACACATTATTTAGCTACATTAAGACACAAAGAAAGTCTCCAACTGTGCCACAATTTCAGTTTGGTGTTTGGGCCAGGATATGTGTGATATACAAATGAAGCTTTGGAAAGCTCACTCTACATAACAGAAGTCACAGCATGAAAGGTTTTGTACCCCAGTTAACCAGTATCTCAGCCTACAGGAGCATTCAGAGTCACAGAAACTGAAGGCATGAAACACGTGATTCAAGACCAAAAATAAGAGAGAAATGTTATAAAACAGGTACTCAGTGAGGTTACTGCTCTGTTCTGCATGTTCCAGAAACACGGACTGCAGTTCTGTTAAGAGCCATAGCTCTTAGTGTTTCCAATAATTAAATCTACGCCAGGCTATCTGGCATCAATGTCACACAGCCTGACCCACACCTCAGACAACAAACAGCACTGTGTTCCTCTACCGGCCTTGGCCCACAGCACAGGAACTCCAAGGAGCTGCTGGTCTGCAACAATGTTCATTTTACTTACCTGAGCACTGTACATACAAATTTTAAAGGAATCCTCTTGCTGAACTTCGGTTTTACTTAAAGGAAACTATATACAATGTTGGCATCAGAAGACTGTTTGCTTTCACACTTGTAATTACCTCATTTATGTTTCATTAAAAAAGTCAAGTCAGTTACTACTTCATTTCACTAAAAACAAATATAATTCTGTTACTGTACTATCTCATATAGTGCTGTGGAAATGCAGCTGACTGGGCCTGGCATGCACCTCAGGACAGGGAGCACAGACAGCTGCAGTACTGCTACTACAGACTGAGGTATTTAGCTCTGCTCGCCATTGCTCCAGGCACAGTTCTGTGCCATTTAACAAGCTTCCATTTTTACAAGATGTTCTGTCATACCTTGCAGAACCACCAGGCTGGTCTGGAATAGCAAAGGAACACCCATGTGGTGTCAGGCTGCCTGGTACAAGTCTATCCCCCAGCATTCAGAGCATAGCAGTGCCGTCCCGAGGCACGCACTCACGTGAGCAATCCCGCACGGTGGAACACATACAGCTCACGACCCAGTCGGGAAGTACAGAAAGGGACAGCTCGAACAAAACTCTGCATCAGGGGGAACTCCAGTACATGATGTGGTACCAGGATGACACAGAAGTCTCTGTCCTGAAAAAGATTCGCAGGCAATAAAGAAAGGCTCTTGGTGATGTGTGTAAGCTTCACACAAACCCCCCTGACTAGAGCAGACAGACAACACTCATCATGGGGCTTACACTGCACACTCCCCCAAGCACTGCTCTGCCTGGACAGCACAAAGGAACTGATGGGCTCGCAGAAGTGGGTCTTTTAGCCCCTACAGTAAAGACTCATTAACTGATATCCTGATATTCCCTAGCAGTCCCCTTTTTCAATTCACCCTTCCTCCTCCCCCACTCTTTTCTTCCTCAGTAGAATATTTCAGCTGGAAGGGACTTACTCTAGTCCAACTGCCTAGCTACAGGAACACCATCTCCCTGACCACACCTTTAAGGGCTTATCTTTTCCCTTAAAAGATCCTTTTTTCTACCTTATTTTCCTTCTGCAGCACAACCTCAGGACAATGTGCATCTGCCTGGGATCCCTTGCAGCCAATTGAGACCATGGAGAAGTGCAGCACATCCAGACCTCTGCTATAAAGGCTGCAGAGGTGCAAAGCAATGCAGGAGTCTCCATCAAATGCTCTCTGAGGAAGGAGGAGCGTCCTCAGGAGATAAATCTGCCTGCCACAAATAACTATCCATTACTGTTCAAGTGCTCCCTTCCACCAGTGTCTGAATTCACAGCACCACTGTTCAGTCCACAGGCAAATACTATGGAGCTCCCTAATACCACTTTTACAGGCTTTAACTCCACCTATTATGTTTTCCCTGATCTTATTTTTAATTTAGGTACAGTTTGGATCTATACATGTTTTTAAAGGAGTTTGAAGCATCTCCATTCTAAATTGGCATCTCTGAGAAGTCCCTACAGAACAAACTAGAAAAACTATATAAGAGGACATGGAGAGACGGGACAAGGACGAATGGCTTCAACCTGACAGAGTAGGCTTAAATCAGATATTAAGAAGTAATTCTCAGCTGTGAGAGTAGGGTACAGGTTCCCCAGAGAAGCCATGGCTGCCCCATCCCTGGAAGTGTCCAAGGCCACACTGGACAGGGCTTGGAGCAACCTGGGATAGTGGAAAGGGTCCCTGCCCATGGCAGGGATGTGGAGAGAGATGGTCTTTAAGGTCTTTTGCAAACCAAACTGTTTTGGAATTCTATGATAGACAAAGGACTTTGGAATGCAATCCATGAAGTCCAGAAGTAGCCAAGGAGAGGAGCAACTCAGCCCAGGGTAACCAGTCACAGCACACTCCTGTGGGCACTGACTCCCTTGAGCAGCAGACCCAAACCCTCTGGCTGCTAACTGCACTGTTGTCCCACCACCCACACACACAAGCCTTAGATCTTTCATTATACTTACTGGGAAAACCTCAAAAGCATAATGCAAAAAATCCAGTGACCTGCAACCAAGAGTAGACATTGGTAAATAAAGCACAGATCAGTCAGAGCCTATACACTGTGATATTTACAGCCCTGTAAGTGGAGGAACATTTATTCACAGCTAATCAGACAGTCCTGATAGGTCATCAATAAGCAACTGCTGATGTGCATGCTGCACAGCAATTTGTGACTTCTAGTACTTAAAGCACCACTATTAACAAGAATAATCAGAAGGTTTGGCATAATACCAAAACAAGAGGCTCTTCACTGAAAGGGGAAAAAAAACCCCACAAACCAACAAAACACAACAACAAAATAACATTGGCTCTCATCCTGTTGTCTCCAAGCTTTCAGAAGCCATTCCTGGACTATCACAGCAGCAATAGTATATAGCAGACATGGAGGTTACAACTGTAGTTGTTATATTCCACAATAGCCAGAGCAGCAAGAGCTCTGTGACTTTCCACTCAGGAAAACCTGTCAGATGTGCCTTAGCAGACTAACAGGAACATCAATACTTTGAATTGTTTTTGAACACTTCTTTCCACTTCTCACCTACTGACTTAGAGCTATCCCACTCTCTTCTCCATGGTGACAGCAGATTGTGACATCTCAGTTTAAAATTATACGAGAGTAAGAAACTAGCAAATCCTTCCTGTTTCTCCCATGTATAAGGATATCAAAGTTAAGATGAAGCTTTATAAAATATTTTCCATTATGCAAAGTCTATCCTTTGAAGAAGTTCAGTATAGTTACATTACCTAAAAACACTGATAAATCTCTTCTTCAAGACCTGCAATTAAGTTCCCTTTAATTACCTCAATAATCTAACTGAAAAGAGAATATTTCTGGTTACAATATCTATGTTTGAATGAAAACTTAAAACAAAGCTGAAAGTACAGATCAGGATCGGGGTATTATATATTCACCCACATAATACCTCTTTAAAACTAGTTAATAGAATAGCTAAGCAGGGGAAAGGAAGATGCCACTGCAAGGTAGTTTTCTCTCTCTGGTATCCAGTACCTTCTTGGCAGTAAGAACCACAAGAATAGAGGTGTAAAACTTGTCAGCAGGCTTAGAAAGGTATTAAAATGTCTGTAGACAAACCAGCAGTTCAGTTCCTTTGCATTTCACTCTCAGTGCACTAACAAAGCACATAATAGCTCTGGATTTAGAAGATGGAAACATTTAGCAGCTTTACTGGGAAACAGTTCCCCAGGAGAAAACTTCCCTCAGGGCTAAGATGTAATCACACCTACACTTCAACTCAACTGCTATTTCTGGGCCCATGGTCTGCAGGGCCAGAAGGAGCAACCTTGGGACAAGATTCCAAGCTGTAGTCAGGATTACTTCCTGCCCTCCTTTACACATATTTGCTTTGCTAATGTTTCTTGTACAAGCAGGGGGACCAAGCAAACGCAAGCCAGGGAAGCATACAAGCAAAACATTTGAAAACAGATCTACAGATTCCTCAGCTGTGAGGAGAGGATCTTGCAGGACTTAATCTTAGGAGAAGCGCTCAGACAGGAATGTTATCTTCTCTAGATACCCATCTTGGAATTCACACTGCTCCAGAGATGTCTCCAGGGAAAAGAGACTGGGATCACAGCACTGAATGATAAATGCAGTGAGAACAGAACCAATGGTAGATACAAAGTACAGAGGGTCAGAAGGGAGCAAAAATCTGCCTTTATATGATCTCTAAAAAGAGCAGGGCTCGTTTATGATCAGAAAGGGACAAAGTTCCTGAAGAAGCTTCAGCTGATGTGACTGAATATAGGTTTGCTTTCCAAGTGTTCAGAGAAATTTGGGAAATAAGGGTCTATATCCCATTTACAGCCCTGTTCTAATCCACCAGGATCTCAGAGTCCAAGGTCAGCAATCATCTTAACAGGAAAACCCTTTGTCCTCCACTGTAGTGGATCCTAGAATATGGAATCAACTCCTCTCAGTGATGGGAGACTGAGTGTTTAGAATGACTTGCAGAGCTAAAACTAGCTTTATTGTCCCATCCAGGGAGATGACTAGTACTGTAACCTTTGGCTCCTCTCACAGCTAGTCAGCTTTGGAATTAGTGTTTCTTCAGGGAAGAAGACACCTTCTTCTGTAACTTCAACTAACATTTTTTTTCAACAAAAAATGAATCTCTCACTTTTTGTCTCTACAGGCCTATCAGAGATGAGAAGTTGCAGCTGGAGGTTGAAAAGTTACTACTGAAGGTAAAAGAAACAGGAAAAAAAAAGGAGTCAGAAAAACCCCCACCTAACTGCAGCAGGCACTGTTGCTTTCTGATTGGTTCTAAAAATGTAACCTGGCAAATGGTTATCAATGGGGTAACAGGCTATTCATACTCACCTGGTTTCATACGCCTCATCAATACATAACAGACGGATACAGAAGGCATTTGGAGCTCCTCTGTACACTGGACGAAAATCTTCTTCCTCCTCAGTCTCAAAGGGACTTGTCTCTGAGGCTTTAAAGTCTCTGGTGCTGCCATCATCCACTGGCAGCTCAGTCTGGGAAACAATCGTGGCCTCGTCTTCCTGCAACAGGAACAAAACTGAATTGCTTACAATGTTTCAGGAAGTATTTCCATTATTTAAGGGCCCCGTGCTGTCTCTCCTCTCAGGGATCCTCTATGCCCATCCCTATGCTGCCTGGCAGCTTAAGAGGAACTGGATGGGAAAGTTCACCCAACCATTAACTCTGCCCACCTCCCCCCAGACCCCAGCCAAAGCAGCTTCTGATCCAGGCACCACAGCAGGCACACATGTGGGCCCATGCAGGGGACAGGAAACCAGCAGTACTGCTAGTCCTCCTCTCTGCCAGCCTTGCTCCTTGTCAGCTGCAGGAGGGATTAGCACTGCTGGGCACAGCAGCATCACCTGCACAGCTGCATCTTGACCAGGAACATGTTCCAAGTCCCCACATGAAACAGGCTCTGGTTTCTGACTTGTTTGGTTGCTTTCATCTTCACCTGAGTAAAGAAAAAGAGACTAAATGCATAAGGCTTAATGAATTGAGTTTAACCCTCAGAACCACAGCAATAGCTGGAACAGGCAAGGCTACCTCTATCAAGTTATATTTTTAATAATCACAGTTAATACACACCCTCTAAAGCGACTTGCCTAGAACTTCATTAGAACATCAACTTCTAAGAAAAAAAATTCAACTGGGAATTAGTTGCAAAATAAGACCTGAACAAGACAATTTTGAAGTAATTCTTAAATCATGTATTATATGTCAAATTTTTACCCCAAATGAGCTGAAAAAAAACCAGGAGTCAGTGTATTGATTGGTATCTTAAACCCCACACCTGTCACTATCTTGTTTTCTCATGATCACAAGGACAAGCAAAGGCTCTTCATTCTCCGATTAGTTCCCCTAAAAGAACTGAAATTGAGATTAAGACCTAGTTGAGTCAGAACTCTTACTGGCGCAAAGAGGGACAAGATACAGGGACTTAAGTTTGCTTCTCAATTGCTAAACTTAATCAGTCCTTTAAATCCTGTTTTATTTCTTGTAGAAGTTGTTGCTCTTTGTCTGTTTCTTTCTTTTCCTCTAAGAACTTCTCTCCTGTGCCACTCTCCTTGGATGCTGAAGGAACTGCTTGAAAGCACTCGGTCAGCCATTGCAATCTTGTGTATGTATATGATTTTTTTGCCAAAACCAAACACCTGCTTGAGACACATGAGGAACTCCCACATTAGTAATGACCCCAGGCTTTGGTAAGCTTTTAGACATCAGCAGTGTGAAAAGGAATAAAAACGATGCACAAGAAGGCACAAACTCCAGAGAAAGCAGTTCCCAAGTCCATGTGTTGAAGGGTTATGTCTCCAAAGAAAGTGTCAGGGTAGAGTATTCAGAACAAGAAATCATCTGATAATTCATCATAAAGGCCACATTTAATGTTATGGACCAAAATTACTTTAATCATCCACTTGGAAAAGAAATATTGCAATAGCAGGGAACCCTACATACTGCTCTAAATACCCACCGAATTTATCAAAGCCAAGGGTCAGTTGCTGTCTTTTTAGCCCCTGAACCTGCCAGTAGCAGTTCTGCCATTCCTTAAGTTGTCACCTCACTAGTTTTACTGATACATTCAGTTTGGTTTTATATTTAAAAATAAAGACTGCTAATAAGTTTTAACTAATAAGCTTTTGAGGTGTAGGTATCACTGCTGCAGAAAACACACCAGGCAAGGATATCCTTGCATTTGAAAGATCCAAGAACACAAGTCAGTTTCTGTGCTCCAGGAAGAATAAAAAAGTCTTCAGAAAATAGAATTCTCCATCCTCTCTTTGAACTTTGCCTTGGGACACCCACCTCAGCTACATTCACAGACAGAAGCATTTCTTCATGCAGTAATGGGCACTTTTTTTTTTTTAAGTACCTCAAAGGTTTAAAATAATTTGGTGAAAAGTATTTAGAAAAAAAATCCTACTATCTGAAAATCTGTTTCTCTGTCAATAAGAGGAGTGCAGATGCAACATGCAGGGCAAGGAGAAACACGGTGGGGTAGGAGCCATGGATTCTCTGGGGTATCACAGATGTGAGCCTTCACAGAAATTATCAAATGTCGTCTTGATTAACCAGCTCCATTTCTCATTACAAACAGCCTTGCAGGTGTCAGAAGTTAATTAATACAAGTCTCTTGTTGTCATGTAAATATTGATATGTTGTTTCTGACTTTATACTAAAATGCAAATCTTTAATGGCTCCACCATCCACTCCTGTCAGACACGGCTGCATCGCTGTTTGCACACACACTGTACATGAGTGTCTGGGAAGAGCAGCAATACTGTCACACTAAATCCAGTAAGGACCACAAACAAAGAGAAAATTAAAATAATCCTGTGATTGCTGGGCTGTTAGCTGAGGTACAGTCAGCAGGATCAAGGAGTCAGTTCACCATGAGGCCTGATGAAAAGCCCTTGAATCATTCCCACTGCATCGTGTTTTCTAGCAACTAATTCATGACGCCATATAGAGTAACAACCAAATTACTGTAATTACCCTGAAACCTAAGTGGCATATCAGTACAGACTGTTGTATACTCTTCCATTATTATTCAGTATTACATTTTGAAAGGAAAAATAATATCAACCTGCGGTCTCTACTTAAAAGCTAAAGAGCTTGAAAAAAATATCCTTTTTCAATGTGGAAATAAAAATTAGTGTACAAAGGAACGCAGCTTGCATTTAAAATTCCCAACCTTTGGATTCAATAAAGCAAAGTCCAGATCCTCTACGAACGTCAGGTCAGTGAACCTCCACTGCCTTCACAGCAGGGGACAATCTGGCAACAAGTTTTCAGTGCAGTGGTCTGCAGAAACACTGCACTCACCAAAACAGCTTCATGTAATCAGGCACAGGTTTGCCATACCAATAAACTTTACAAAACTGACACTATAATAAACTTCAAAGATACAAGCCAGCTCTTGTGTTGGAAAGGCTTAACAATGGACTACTGGGATGCAAATCTTCTGTGGCTCTACATTTACAGAAAAACCCAACCCACTCCAAACAAGACAATTTTATTGAAGATGTAATTTGGAAAGCGAATTAAGAAGTCAGAGGAGGGGAATGGTGCTTATTAGTTGGTCAGTATTTTTTTACTTAGTTATTAAATTTTTTTTCTTTCCATTCTTAATTTAAAAGGGAAAAAAAAATTACCATTTTTCCAGAAAGTTTTCATGAATCAATACTGAAATGAATTTTAAGTCACAGGTCATGTAATAATGAAACCCATATCAGAGGCAAAGGGCTTTTCGTTCAAATTGCTTGAAAAATACAGACTTAGTTTATAGCCATAAATCAAATAGGTAACAAGCAGCAAAATTAAAAGCTGCTTATTTAGTAGCCATCCTATAAAGCGTATATTCTCAACAAGCCCTAACAGACTTCTTGTGACAAGCTACTGCCTTATTGAACAAGTATCAGAAATTCAAGTAACAGTAGTACATATTTGATTTGTTTCCTTTTTCCTTTCTCTGAAATTCAACTACCACAGCCTTTATTTTTAACTCTCCTTTTTGGCCACACCATTTGGCAGGTATAAACAGCAATGTACGGTGTTACAGACACCAACACATATTAATCTTATAATTGTTTATATTCTGAAGTGTGCAAAGCTGCAACAATAATTTTAATTACTATTCAGTGATAACAGAGTTAATGTTCCTGAGCAGTATACAGCAAATTTTACTATTAAGTTTCTAGTTGCTCTCTCTCCAGGAATAGCATTAGAGCCAGGCTCTCAGCTTATGATGTTAAAGTTTCTTCCCAGGTGTCTGAGGTCATTAATGATTTGAACTCAAGCTACTTGAAAGTCTACAAATAGTTCTTTATCCCCAGAGCTGCTCTTGTCAGTAGAAATAAAGGGGTCTTACCAAGGTCTCACCTGAAGGCAATCCACAGCATTGTAAACTAGCATCAACCATGAAAGCTAACGTAGTTTTTAAATGGAGAGGAAAAAGAGATAAACACACAGGACTGCTAACCATGCTGCTTAAATTCCTGAGAAATCACTCCATGCCAGATTCACAAGAACCTGAACGCAACAACTGCTCATGTTAAGTTTTTGCAGTTAGAACAGGTCTCATGGATTTCCTAAACAAAAAAAAGTGTGTAACAGCTGTGTTGTTCAACCTGTAACCACATACTCAGTGAAAAGCTCAGCAGCACAGAATTTGCTGCAGAACACAGGCTACAGCTTGCAGTCCCGGGAGAAGGAAAGCAGACACCAGGAACAGCCATGGGATGGGTAAGGCTGGGAGGGAGCCCCTGGGGTCACCTTGCCCAAACCACCTGCTTGAGGAGGGTCACCCAGAGCAGACGGCCCAGGATGGGGCTCCAGCTCATGAGTGATCTCTGTTCCTCCTCAGTCTCATTTCTGTTCCTACCTATATCTGTCACCTCTTCTGAGCTAATACTCCTTAAGCTGCAGTAGCACAGGATGGTACAGGAGGAGACAGGCAGCTTCCTCCATCCCCTATGTGCAAGATGCTTCTTTGCAGGGGAGGGGAAGTCCACAGGAGCAGCTCCAAGACCATCCCCTCTCCCTTTTCTGTTCCGTGACTGCCAGCTCTGAGATACCAGCTGGCAACAGCCTTGCAGGTCCCTGGTTGCCTTTTTTTGCCTGCTGCTTTGTGTTCAGACAAGCAGACATAACCTAATGGTGGGGGTTTTTTATTCCATTACTGATAATTAGACAGCAAAATGTTGCCCTTCTGCACAAAAAGCCCTTTGACATTGAAAAATAAAGACGACAACTGTAAGCCATTATGTGACACTTCTGTTTTACGAACAGGTGACACAGACATGGTTTTTATCACTTGCAGTAAGGTGGCTGTAGATGTGTTGCTGTTTCATGCCCAATATAATAGTGGAATCAAGAGATAGTCCCTGATCTCCCAAAAATCTTGTAACCCAGGAGACTGCAAACAACAAGCAAAGACAGCAGAAGCTGAACTGTAAGGAAATAAGACAATGAGAGTCAAGAGGACAACATACCAGACATGGTTAACCAGCTGCTCAGCTACTGATAGACAACACACCACCAGATTTCAAAATCAGATCTTCATTTAACAGCACAACTATATCTACAGGCTGGCTCCCCACAAACAACAATTGCCCTGAGTCCAAGATCAGCTATCAAAATTCCCCTCTTGAATTAAAAAACCCCAGGCAACCTGCTCCAAGACAGATAGGTGAATTTGTGTTTTCCTGTTAGTAAACCTACACCTTTTTCTGACCTGCTGTACAGGCTACTCAGAAGCTAGACACTAACACACCTTGAGTCTATCTAGCACTTTAGAATAAGATACCTTCTTGAACACTTGTCTTCTGTGGCACTTGGAGAACATCTTCAGCATGTTGTTTACAGAGTCCATGGAAAGGCCCTAAGTCAAAACACTCTTGAAACAAGGAAACATTCACTTGAGAACATAAGCTCATAAATCCTACTGCAGTGCCTTCAACCTGAAATACAAAAGCCACATCAAAAATGAGCCTGTGATTTTAGGTCAGGACAAAAAACATTGAACAAAAAACTTCTGAAACAAAAGCTAGCATTCCATCTCTGACTGTGCATAATGAAAAAGTGTTAAGGAACTATTTCAGCAAAACCTAAAGATGCTCTTATTTTTAACTTGTAATGTGTGTATTAGGACCTCTGAGGATTTCTAAGTCTTCTACTAGCTATGACTTGCAAGAGCACTAGGTTTATATATGTGGACCAAATAGTGACCTATTATTTTAGTAAAACATTTGTTACAGTAAATAAGAAATACACCTCCAAAAAGGCATCATTTGGCTTTAAGTTACAGCACAGCTGAACTAAAACCTGGATGCAGCTAGCTGTAATGGGTGACTCATTTCTGGACACTGCTTCCCAGCTAAAATTGTGCACAAACTGAAAAGTGTATTTTATTATCCTATAAGGTTATTCACTTAGGAACCATTTATATAATGTAGCTTTCTTAACAGTATGTGGTGTGTATTATTTGCAGCAATTACAAGTGCTAAATGTTTTTGAGTTCCGAACAGCTCCCAGAGCTGGTCTCCAAAACAAACTGCTCTGGCAAATGGGAAAGTGGCAGAACCCCTGCAATGCTGGAACCCGTGGTGGTGCTCCGGGTGTCTGACCGCTGCTGGAGTTCCCAGTAGGCTGCTGTCCTCAGCAAGACCCTATGACTAGGGAGAAGTGGCCTGCTGGAGGGTTTCTGGGTTTAAGTTAACACAAGCCCAGCAGGAAGCTCTTCAATTTTTAGTATTGTACACAACTATCTGGTGAAACACACATTATCAAAATATATTTTCTTTCCACCTTAATGCACATAATGAAAGCCTTTATAAACCTAATGAAAATTCAAAGGCTGCTTTTGTACAGCTGTTTTATCAGGCCATCAGCACTCCAATAAAGACCTAAAAAAGTATGACTTTAATTTTTCTGCACTCAAACAACAAGTGATTGTTTGTTTGCCTTGTTTGTGTAACCGACAAAGCTGGGGCACCACAGTTGCCTGGCTGATATGTAATTTCAGGCCCAAGGCTCAGCAGAGGCTGATTAACCAATCCATCTACCATATGTGCAAAAAGAGGCTGCCAGCTTCATTCTCCGCAGGGAAAACTGGCATCCATCGTGGTTTGCATGGAGGCGCCTTCCCAATCCGTGGTAGCAGCGAGAACAAACTCTGAGGGCCTGAAACACCTTTTGCTGGTCTCACATGGAGCTCTGAACATGCAACTGAAATGTATTATTTATAGCAATAGCCCTTTGCAACATGCCATTACACTAATGGTGTATTGTTTCCCATTTGGCTCCCAATGGCAATGATTACATGTTGCAGCTCTGTAAAACCATTTGCCACAGAAAACAGACTTCAGGAATTAAGGAGGTTATGTTGCCTATACCTTGCAATACCATGCACAATTACTAACACAGGAAAATCTTAATAGGAATTTTCAGCAGGATAATTATTACCACCTCTGTCTTATTTAAATTTATTCCTGGGTTTCTGTCTTCAATTTGGCAAAAATCTGTCTGAGCCAGGAGATGGAAAAAAATCTACAACATTTTAAACCATGGAAGGATTACTGGCTACTCATTTTCTCTGGGAATGAAAACAAATCACCTATAATGCAACTGTGGCAACATGGTTTCTTCATGATGGTGAAGTGGTCCCAACTCTTAAAAGAACCCACACAAGAACCAGGAATTGCTACTTCGTTTCTGAACTGGAGGTATCACTCCTAAAGACAGACACAAACTAGACTGTGAAGAGCACCATGTGGGGGCAGATCATGAACTCCACCTTTCACAGGCGAACTGCTGATTTCATTCCCTGAGCTAGAATAAGCTGCCACTCATGACATCAGTAACATCAGAGAAAACCAGAGCTCATGGCAGACTGACCTCACAAACAGCTGCCTTATTTTCTTCATCTTGATGCTCCATGAGATCAACAAGGAGATATTCACCAAAGGTTTTTTTCAGAGTCTTACTTTGACGTGTCCAGATTAGCATGAGATCATCATAATCTTCCAGACTACAAAAAAAGAGATTAGGTCATCCTATAGCTCTGCTATTAATAGGTTCTGATGCTTCTCTTCTACTCTATTAGCATATGGAGAAATATTATAAATACCTGTTCCAAAGCCTGCTCCCACAAGTAATTTCACCTAGGACACATCCCCAAAGCACACTAAAGTGGGAGTCTCAGCACCAGAGGAGAAACAGAACCACTCCCAAGAGGCAGCACAACCCAACTAAGACTTGGATTGCCCAATGCAGATACTTTTCTTTCCCTAACAAAATACGAAGTTCAAAGTCCTCCTGCCTAAGGCATCTGAGGCCAGGTGGCCCAGGGCTTTAGGCCTTATTTAAAATATTTATACTCACTGAGACCAAGCATCAGGTGATTAGAGTTGGCAGAGATCTCAAAAAGCTACAACAGTGCAATTTAGAAAATCAATTCTCAAAAATACCAAGGAAGAAAACAGTGCCTTGGTGCAGAGGAACACAGTGCTGAGCAGTGGCTTGGTGACTGATTACCTTCAGCAGTGCCAAGTCACCCAGCACACAGAGCCGTTGTGCTTTTGTAAGGTCAAGTTTAAGCTCCACCACCAAAAATGACAGAAAGGCTGAAGTGCCATTCCCACATCCCTCTGCCTCAGGAAAGGCTCTAAGGACATGGCACCTGACAGTCAGGCTTTACCTGCTCTGCTGCTCCAGCCCACTCTCCCTGACAGCATCTGGCTGCCTCAAGGTGTGGTGGTACCCTCACACAGCCCCCCAAACTGCATGGATTTTTAGTTAAACAGTCACAGGCTCTTTCCCATTAAACTGCTATTCCTAGCTGGGACCAGTGTAAGTCTGAAGAAGTCCCAATGCTTTTACCAAAGCAATGACAATTTATCAGTCACCCTGGGACCATGGCATGAAGGCTGGTGGCAAACCAGCTCCAACACAAAACTGCTGTCAACAACATGAAGCCACTTGTATTTCCCTCTCAGAAAAACACTGGAATTAAGGGGTGCAACCAACAGTTCTGCACCAAAAGCAGCGGAGAGAAAGTAGGGCTGTGCTGGGCTGCCAGAAGGAACAACTGCACTGCCGGGAAACCATCCCAGCTCTGAGAAGGGAGCAGGAGAGGACCTCGGCTATCACACCAACACACCTGGAGTCAGGCGGGCACAGGTATAAAGGAACTGCATCAGGAAGAGTCACTTCAAGCCCGGGAACACATTTACATTTACTGGAAGAGACACACCACCGCTGCCGGCTCGCTCGGGACAAGCCAGAGCCAGAGGCGCTGGGGAAACACGCTCCGTGGAATGCAGCCGGGAACGCTCCCGCCGGACCCTCCGTACGAGCCCGTCCCGGCTGCGGGTCCCCGCGCGGTCTCTGCTGCCCCCGCGCGGCCCCGGCCAGGGACTCCGTAACAGGGCTAGGATGCGCAGACCTCCTGCAGGGACAGCCGGGAACAGCTACCGGCGCTTCCCTCGGTGTTAAGGAAGCACAAACCTCCTCCTGCAGGGAGAACTAGGGAATGGCTACCGGCGCTTCCCTCGTGTTTTGCTCCAGGCTCCCGGTGCCCAGGGAAGGAACTGCCTATATCCAAACACCTGTAACTTGGAGATCATCGTTCCACACAGGAATCCAGAAACACAGAATAAACAGATTTTCACTGCCACTTTATACATTTATGGATTTGGAAAGAGCCTTAAAGTTCACAGAAGTGGGCAAAAAAGATTCTATTTCTCATTGTATCAAATATGGTCCGAATTCCCAGGCACTGCCTGACTCCAGTGCAGGATGCCGGGATAATCCATGTGCTCTCTGGATGGTCTTGCTGCTTCTATACACCAGAGTGGAAGTGACCTGACTAAGATCACCTTTCCACCTGGGGCCAGGGACCTCTTGGATTTTGACCTTGATCCTCCCTTCTCCTCAGGCCATCTGTCAAGGCTCTTTTTACTCCACTTACACTTGATCTTTAGAGTCTGCTCCAGCCTAAACAATCCTGTACTTCTTGTTGCCCCCACTGTTGGGCAAGGCCTGGGAAACCCAAGGCAGGTCTGGGGGTGGCTGGAATGGGATGGACAGTGACAAAACTGCTGGGCAGCACCACAAGCACCTGGCCAACCAAGGCTCTCCCAAGTACAGAAAATATAGTACACCATCCATTACTTACCTATAGAATTAATTCAAAAGATGCAACTAAAATGAAATTCCAAGAGCAATAAAACCCTGTAAAAACTTAAGTAATTCACAATCTTCCTCTCCCTTCACAAGTAGCATCCCAAGGGAAAAGCTGTGGTGGAGTTTCCTATTATCAGAACTTCACTACTGCAACACAAGTAATTAGTAGAGCAAATCTGCTGATGAGATATCAAACCTCAAAAAACCTAAACTAATGTAGGGGTAATAGAATGAGACTGTGTTCTACTTGTGGGGTGGATAATATACACACACTTCCTGTAAAGGGAACTCTGTGCCGAATGCTCTAAGTCCCCACATGGCATTCTGCTCCACAGGGTACACAGCATGAGGCTACACTCCAAGATGCCAATGGCAATTCTTAGAGACTGGCCCCATGACAGTCAGTGGGGCTCCGCACAAGCCCACTCATCTCCCTGCACATTAACTGTAGAAACACAACTGTTTTCATTTTTTTTTCTATTTTTTAATATCTTTCACCAGCACCATAGTCTTAAAAAAAGCTAAAGAAACCCTCCAAAAAGCAGTAGCTTACCAACTAAAATACAGAAATCTCCTCTACTGCAAGCACAAGCAATGAGCTGCAAATTTGTGACTCACACATGGTACAAACCCAAGAATGACAAGATCTAGACAAGATATCAGCGAGGACTTTCAATATCAAAGCTTAGTGTGCTGAGTTCTGGTGCACGAAACAGATCCATCTCACATTATAAAAGCCAGATGCAGAGAGTAACTCCAAAATGGATGGTTAAGCAAAATATCAGTTTACAGCTGCATTTCCCCCCCCTCTATAAGCAAGGGAAGAGGGAATAGAGATTATCCTAATCTCCTCTCCCTCCCCCAGAACATGTTGCTAGGCAGGTGGCTGGGGACAACTCTCACAGATGAGTCTCTAAGGGCTCCACTGGCCGTTACTATGGATGCCAGCCAAGCACAGAGGTGAATGCAGAGGGAAAGGAAAGGCAAAGCATATTCTGCAAACAGAAATTAGCTTACCCAGAATCTACTGATGGACAAATACTGAAGCATGAATATCACCAGGTACTGTGTAATTTAAGAGGAAAAACAGTTTTCTACATAGTTTTCTAATAATAAAAAAACTAAAGTAGTTCAGCATTTGTAACAAACTACAGAAATCCCAGAAAAGATGGTATCTCTAATCAGGAATATTAGTATAGCCTAAGTAAGAGTTTCAGTCACATAAAAGTCACATTCCATTGACAATATCCAGTGGCCATCAAAAGAAAATACAATTTAAACAAATATAGTTGGAATCAAAACATACAGAAAGAGTTTAAATCCCCTGGAATTAATTCACCTACTGATACCTTCTGAGTATTGAGGTCCACTCACTGATAGGTGTTAGACAATTCAAAAGAAGTACTCAAAAACCTGACAACTGTACATTGTTACAGAGCATGAAAAGCTTCGTAACACTGAAATATCCAGAGCTACAGCAGGATGGTGTGAAGTGGCAAAGGTCAGGCTTTTTTCTTAAACTGCTCAGAAGTCAAGCTACAGGATATCATGAGCATGGACTAAAACTGTAGCATATATAAACTAGAAGAGCACAAGTTGCAGGTTTCCTCAGAACCATTTTGTAAAGTTAAATATGTGCAATAAAACATCTGACATATTTGTCAGAACCCAGTCTGAGCTGGCAGCATGAACCAGCCCATAAACAAACAGGTGTGGCTTTACCAGGCAGAGATATGAGCTATGCCCAATGTGGAATCACCAGTAGTGACCCTCCCCACATCCATGTGTGATAGTGTCTCAAGAATGCACTTGTCCCTGAGCCTCACTTTCCATACAGGCACAAGGAATGCTCATTTAATCACAACTCTGCTACGTAGCCACAAAGCAACACCTACATTTAGAATGTGAAAAAGGAACTTCAGAATGAATCAATCAAGTAAAATTACTGCTTCATACTACATTACCCTACCTGCACTCTCCTCACTGTGAAGAGAAAAACAAGTGACTCAATGTGATAGATACAAGTTCTGTTTCAACCACACTACAGGGAAGCACTACCACAGTAACCCACACAGAGAACCCCCAAGCCCCTGGGTGAGAAACCCAGCATTTCTCATGTCCTGGACACAAGGCTGGCACAGGCAGAGCACTGTTTCAGCACAGACAGTAGGATTCACATGGCAGGAAAAAAAAAAAACAAGCATGGCAGTAGTCAATACACAGGTAGAGATAACAGGCAAGGCTGCTGGGAAATGTGTGTCTCTGCCTGGTGCACTGCAGGCTGAGAGGAAAGGAAAAAGTAACCCAGTTTCACTGTTGTAATGATATTTATGACAGATCCCACACCAGGAACAAGGCTCTGTTAAAGGCACACTGCATAGGCATAACAACTCTCTGCTCCAATCTATGGCCATCAAAACAGGTAATGCAATGGAAGGAGAAAAGTGTTACTCCATGGTTTTCTTAAACTCCCTCAGCAAGGCCAAGGAGGCTGCTCCCCTGAAACATACTCAGAGCCAAGGTATAGAGCAATTCCACAGAAAAAAACATGGAAGAGAATTACTCTTCATGTGTGAATGACTACTGGAACTAGGGATTCTCTGCTCTTATTTAACTCTTTCAGACAACAGGCCTTCATATCAGGCTTTGCTCAACTCTTCAGCATATGACATAAGAGAAAATTAAAAATAATTTGGAAGAGGCTTCAAGAAACCTGGAAACTGCAAGCACTGCATCTCCAGCAGATCACAGAATAAACACCACCAACAAAAGTGTTCTTTCTACGCAGCAAACTAGTTTTACAAGAAATACAATTGATCTTGCGATGAAATAGAACAAGACCAGCGTAATCCTAGAACTACGCAGGTTATGACAGGAAACCACATCAGTTGAACTAGGACAGGGATGCTGCAAAGCAGGAGAGAACACTCATCTCCCTCCCCGCAGGACATGCTCTCAGCAGCAGAAGCTGCATTACCTCGCCTGGCGCACGTGCAGCCGTGGGTGCCACTGGTGCCTGGGGCACACGAGCAGGGTAAACTTTTTACCCACCGCCGATCCTTGGGCAGGCGGCATCACTGCAAAGACACCCCTCATGCCTGGCCCTGTGAACGACAAAAACTCGTCAGAGGCAGAGAAAATTCGTTATGCAAGCTTTAAAAATGATCAGCAGAAGACAGTTTCAAACTTCAGACTTGGAACACTTTGCCTTTGTGGTTTAAACCAAGCAATGGGGCTAAAATGACAGCACTGTAAACATGTGAGAGAATTGTCAATGGAGTCATCTAATTAATCCAGCATTCCAAATCTGAATAACCTTCAGAGCAATCAGAAAGTAGTAGAAATAAATCCCTGTAAAAATATTACAGCCAATTCTCTATGCCACTGGAGAATCTGTCAGGACTTGTGATGCTGAAGGGAAGTTGATATTGCTTGCTGGCTGGGCTTGACAAAGCCCTTCATTCAGGTCCTGTTTTCTGTAGCTGATGTACCACTACAGAGTCTTTTACCATGACTTGGAACTATACACCTAGAAACTGGCATATCAGAAGGGGTTCCAGCTCACTTCAGGAGAAATCCAAGCAAGAAATCAGTCATTAAGTGCATGCTTGGTTTATTAGTCCAAATTCAGGACTGAAATTCCAAGCCAGGTGCTGTTCTTTGATTAAGATGTGCCTTCATCTTTGTATCTCTGTTTTAAAAGAAATAATCTAAGTTTCCTTCCATGCCTCCAGCAGCCCCTCTGAGCTCACTAGAGTCTCCTCTCCCCATCTGTACTTGCTTGGCTAAATAAGATGAAGTGCCCAATTTCAATCTCTTGGCTCTGTTCAACCAGAAATCTTCACAAAACTTGCAGGAATTGATCTTAATCCTGTTCGATGTCCTGTCTGTCCTGGCAAATTTAAAGACTGCAGGAAATGGACAGAATGCTGAATGGCTGCTGGAGTGAGCACAGAACCACAGATACCTCCTGCACAAGGGATCCTCACAGGAGGATACTTTCAGACTGTGTTTTCCACATGGTTAGAAACCGATAAATGTTCTCAATATTAAAAAATCACCGCAAAACTCAGTGTCTATTAATGTGATAGAATTAAATTCCTACCTAAATTTTCCTTAGCTGGTATGAAGAGAAGGATAAACTGCAGTTCTGGTAGTAAGATGAAAGCTCTCCTGGACAAATGACACAAATTTATTCAGTCTTTCATCATTACACCCATCAATGACAGAGAGCAGCTAGTCTTTTAATATACATCTTTTTCTCTCCAGTGTCTTTAATCTTCCTTCATGAGTCCACATGGCTCAAAAATTAAAACATTTCTGACAAATAAGATCAAATAAAATTTATCTGGGCATTTTTTACTGTTTTTTCCTACCTTATTTCTCTCTAATTTCCTAATCCTTAGATTTCAGCTATCTTCCTTTTTATATCAGTTCCCCAGTGGTGAACTATTAAAGATGCCAGACCTCTGCTGGCAGATCTGACCTGGCATCTGGATGAGCTGACTCGATGTGACGAACTGTCAATTCAACAGCAGCACCAAGTGCAGCTTGCTGTTTACGCAGCAGACTCCGGGCTGCACCAAATAACCTGAGCCAACACAGCAACCCATTGTGCTGCTTGTACTGTAGTCTGCAGCCTTACCAGGTAATCTGTAGCTAACAAACTAGCAATAAGTTACCTGGGAAGAGGTGTATCCCGTAAACATCTACAGCTTTCTAAAGCTTCCTGCTCACTCTCATGCTTTGGTTTTTGCAGGTGGAAACGTAGGAAAAAGAAAAATCAATCTGCCTTGCAAGTGCAGTACTATTCCTGTGGGAAATGACAGCAAAGCTACAGCTAAACCTGAACAGGGTGTGAGAATTGTGTCCGGGACTGCCACAGCTTGGTTTCTGAGCCACTGTGCACTGATTAATACAAGGTGATGTGTTACAGCTTCTGAGACCTCAGAGATGTTCCATTTAGATGCACTGCAAACCTTAAAGCACTTATAAATTCCACAGCCTCTCCAAGTGATGGCAGGAGCGCACCTGGTTCACCACACAGTTACAAGGGAACTCACCTCACAGTTTCTTGAGAACATCCAGACGCGTGTTCTTCCTTTGCCACAAAGAGATGCAGGAACAGTGTGTTCAAGGGCTACAAGACAGGGAATGAAGTCTACACCATGCAGCTAATATTCATTACATCAACCCCAGTATTAATACACATTTTTATTTCCAGTATATATGATCTGCACTCAAAGTGAGCAGCTTCATGAAATAACTTCAAAGCATGTGTGGATAAAGTTATGTGATGTTAAAAGTACTTTTAATAATTTTGTGCTTCTGTAACATTTTTACTTCACACTCAGTTGACTATTGTTGATTGCAATATACAATGAACATTTCATAATAAGCAGTATTAATTATAGACTAAAAACACTTAAACACAATGATTAGCAATTAAACATTTAACACTTGGCTCATAAAGACATTTTTTAGGTTTAAAAAAAAAACAAAACAAAAAACAAAACGAACAAAAACCCCCAAATAAAAACAAACAAAACAACAAACCACCAAACCACAAAGCTCACGAACTTCTCCTAATTCTAAAATATTTTTAAGGTTGTAAGAAAAATTACAGGTTAAGACTATATCATTAGACACATTTAAATACCCAGGCAGAAACAGGGCAGACTAACAGACACCTTTGTCCTATATGCCTTCAGTTAACCTGGAAAACCCCAGCACTGGAGTGGCAAGGGCTATTAATTCAGCTGTTCTCCTGTATATTAGTGTGCTGGGTCAGTGAAGGTCCACCTGTAGAAAAAATATTTCTACAAAGACTATTTTAAGTAGGACAACATGAGGTCTTCTGAATAGTTTACTATTCAACTAAAATGTCATGGCTAGAGTCACTAATAGACTTCAGCAACCTCAGAGCAAGAAAGATATCAGTAGAAACTGCAGTACACAGACCAGCACAAAGACAACAGGCTATTGTAACAAACACCTAAAGCCATTTCTAAACATCAGGTTTTTTGTTTGTCTCTCAAAAGCTAGAGGAAGAAAAAATATTTTGTTGTTGAGATCCAAGAGGAGGCCCAGGACTTGGACTGTCACTGTTTCTGAATAGCACTGGTAACCAGACAGTCCTACAAAGCATCTCCACTAATTCAATTCTGCACAAGTCAATTCCCAGATTAGACCTCTGATCTATCTTATTTCTGTGCTTGAGGAAAAAGACTTGCCAACTAGACTTTGCAGAAATCTTATGTTCAGATGATCTCAGTTTTGTAAAGCACACCTGCAAGGATTTCACCTGCAGTTAACCAACAATCTCACCAAGTTATACTCTAGAAAAGGTTCAGGTCTGCAGTGCAGAAGCATAAAACCCAGACTGCATCTTCTGTACCTATTTTAAAAAACTATCTCCATTCTAGCAAATCAAGATCACTGCTCCCTGACAGTGTTTCAAAGAACCTTTCACCCCTATCCACTTATGAGCAGTAATTTATTTTCCTGTCGTTTCTCTCTGTATGGCCCTGCACTTGCAGCTTTGCTGCACCGGATCATGTGGAACAGGCTGCTCGAGGCAGAGCCAACAGCACAGAACCCCCAGAGCAGCTGCACCCTGAATGAAGCGGCTGTGCCTGCACCTTGCCTGGGAACAAAGTGCTGCTCAAGAGACAAAGAAAGCCCATTACGAGGAAATTTGACATCTTTTTTCTATACTCCCTTGGGCTGCAATGACTGTTTCTTTCAAGAGTGCATAGCATTTTCAAATACAACTGCTCTGTTGATTTATCTTCAAGCCATTGCTTAACATCTCAACACACTGGAGAACTGATGAACGTTCTAGACATAACTGCAGTACTGCCAACACCTTGCTGTGCCATGTACTGTCTACCTTTTAAGTGCTTGGGGTTAACATTTTCCATATTTTCTCAGGATCTAACTCCTAGCTAAACTGAATGATGGGCAACATTTGAATCCTAAACTTCTACGGGCCTGTCTCCAGCCCATAAGTCTTAAGAGAAATTCATCAGCTTGCCCGAGGAGACTGTGTGAAAGCTGCCAACACGGAGCAGAGAGCAGCAGTCTCCACACCAGCACCAAGATGCCCACATCAACACAAGGGTTTCATATGGAATCAGACCATCACCTCTTGCAGCCTAAAGGCCTCAGGTCTACCAAAACCAGATCTTAAGTGCCCATGACTATTTTTCACAGCTAAGCCTTAAATGAAAGTCACACAATTTACTTACAGTGCACTTATGGTTAGTGTAGTTCTTATGCAGGAATGGTTCCCAGTCGGCCTGATCAGTGATATTCCAATTTGGATAGTCCAGAAAGGCAGCATGGGCTATAACTTCATTCTTCTCATTGCAGACGGTCAAAGCAAGATTCGATTTGTCTCTATGAAAACAATTGAATTTTGCAGAAGTTGAAGAAAGACTAAAAGCATCTGACAGAATTTAGCCTGCTAGAACAGTAAAATTAGCTATGCTCAAAAGGGTTCCCAGAATCAGGCCTCAAAACCTCATCACCCACATCTTAACTTGACATTATTGCTTCAGTTCCAGACAGAATGTTCCAACATAACACTTGACATGATTTTTCAGATCCTCAATCATCATGAATTTGAGATGCAAGACTTAAATGCTCCCTCTTCTCTGTATGTTTTCTCAAACATTTACTTGTTCCCCAAATAGCTGTCACCCAAGATTTGTTGCCATTAAGTAGGAAAAACCTCAAGTGACCCATAAGCACTTCCCACAGACTGTCTGCTCCTCGTCCCTGCACAGAAAGAGGAAGCACACAAGGTTCGAGGGATGGAGGTGGGGTAAAAGTACAACTACAATCCCCATCTCCTCTGAGGACATTGCTGTGCAAGCAGCCATGAGACAGAGACCAAACCTCACAGAACATTGGATATTGGGGGCACAAAAATAGGGAGCACACTGAAACATTTTACAGCAGGCAGACACTGCCTCCCACAGCAGAATACAGAAGGGCAAAAGATAACTCACTCCTTTGGTTAAGGGGAAAATAGAAGAGAAGGAAAAGTGATTGACATACACAGGAACAGAAACTAAAAGTTATGGCCTCATAGCAATTAAAACTCCTCCACTTCTGTTCCTTCCCAACAGGCAAAAGCATTCTGGGAGATGGAACAGACAGCAGACACTAGAATCTGAGGGTTTCACCAGGAGTGATTCAACACTATTCCCTCAGAATTTTTATAGGAGTCTACTACAGTTAAATCATGTCCACTACAATGGCAGAAGTGACCCAAGTTTGTCCAGTCATGTGTGTGACAGATAAAAGTAGATTTTCTTTTGCTTTTCAAGAGTAGCAGAAAAAAAAAAATCATGATATCACCCGACATAGGTTCCGAGTGTTTCTGCCATTTTAAATGTGACTTAATTGCCTGAAGTTTCCTGCAAGAAAGGCAATGTCCTAGAATACCATTACTTACAAAAGGAACATGACATCGACCCTTCCAAAAACATCTTCTGTGCCAGTGCTGAAGAGGCTTATAATGTCCAGAACATCATGTGATTCTGTCCTTCGTACACTGACACCTCTTGTGTTTCTCCTTGAGGAAGTTATTGTGTCCATCTTACAGGCTGCAAAAAGAACAAACACCAACATTGTTGCTCTGGGGATCCCACTGCAATCCACTGATCAGAGTCACTTCAGATGGATTCCTATAAGAACTCTTAAGTGGTGTATAATTCCTATGGATTTAGGTGCCTGGTTCCTGTACACTACACAGATACATACTGCCTGCACATACACACAGCACACATGGAAGTACAGCAGGCATCATCCCTACTGATGCCTGGATCCTACACAAGAAATAGATGGTTTTAATAAGTTATAATTGCTTTTACATTTACTCACTTATGGGCCATTTGCATGGTAGCCATCAGAACAGTGCCTTCAGCCTGCAGGCTGGGAGGCTCAGCTGGGGACAATCAGGGTAACAATTAAACAGCAGCTTCAGGTGACTTAATTGTCCAAAACTGCACCTCAAATTTCTTTTACAGTCAACTGCAGTGCTTAAATTACAAAAGGACTTGAAAGTTCTATGGCCTTCCTGCCCAGAAGAAAACAGTTTTTTTGTGGTTCCACATTCACAGGTGCCAGGCATAAGATTTATTGATCTCCTGGTAACTTCAGAACACACAGGTGCAGCAGATACTCAAACCACCTGCGACCATCCCCTCTGTTCTAACACCCTTCAGCTGTGTGTCTGCTCAATACTGCAGCCCACTGTGATACAATTAACAATTCGGTATGTAAAAGGAAGTGACCAAACAATAGGTTTCTGCAATTTCTAAAATATACACATAAAATATAGCATCACTAACTCAAAAAAAAGTTTAAATAAGCAACGCACCAAGACCAGGAGAGCATTTTCACCAGCCTGCCAAACACAAGAGCCACTTCTAACAGTGGCTCCAAACCCAGGCATGATGCCCAATTATTAGGCACCACAGATCCCAACCACAACGGAGTAACAAAAGTAATCCTGACTTGTGTACTTTTTAAGTACGCAGAAAGTCACATGCACTGCTACATCTTCCATAGACAAACAAGACATTTAGGTGCCAGCACAGGTCTCAGCCACACTAATATACATTTGTAAAGAGGTCCTGGAACCAACCTGCAGCAAGACATGCTCTGCAGATATGGTGCAAATTCCATATATAAAAACATACAGTTTTTTTTAATTTACACGAATGAACTGAAATATAGCACTAAGGCCATCTCAACTCAGGAAAACAGTTTGCCACGTTCGCATATTAAGTCGTTTAACTCAATGCATTGAAAAAAATACGACCCCCTTCAAAAGGAGCTCCCCCGAACACTCACGCCAGCCCTGAGTGACGGAAAGCAGCACTTATATAGTAAAAAACGCACCATTTTCACGAGGAAACGTACTGTTCCTACAGCAGCTTCTGCATTGCCCCCCCAGATCATCTTAGAGAGGCAGCGAGGAAGAACCGCCCCGCCCGCTCGGAGCAGCTCAGCCCGCCCCGCTCGGACACCGGGGACATCCTTGCACCCTGTTTCTGCTCTGTCTGGCTCAAAATGCACCGAACGCGCACGTACCTGGGCTGGGAGAGCAGGGATGATCCTGCGAGACACGGGACCTCCAGCGGCTCCTGCGGGACACCCGGGATCGTTAGGTCCGGATGGAGCGCCCGGCTCCGGGACGGAGCGGTCCCACCCCCGGGACACGCCCGGCAGCGGTCGGCGCGAGCGCCCGGGCAGTACTGCGGGAGCTGGACGGACACGGGCACGGCCCCGCTCCAGGGATCCGGGACCCCCCTCGGGCGCGAGCCCTCCCCGCGCCGGGCGCGAGACCCCTCGGGCGCGAGCCCTCCCCGCGCCGGGCGCGAGACCCCTCGGGCGCGAGCCCTCCCCGCGCCGGGCGCGTGTCTCCCCCAGTGCCTGCCGAGCCGCCAGGGGGCGCCCCGCGGGGCAAGGGCACGGGGCGCGACCCTCCTCAAGGCACTCACCTTCCCTGTGCCCGGAGCCTAGCGGCCACGGGCGGACACACGGACTGGCGCGAGGGACGGACCGACCCGCAGACAGACCGAGCGCGGGAACAGACGGATCCACAGAGGGACCCGGGGACCGCCCGCCGCCCCGGGACGCGCCGCTAGTTGCCGCGGCAACGACGCTCGGGCGGTGCTGCGTGAGGTCAGGGGTTGCGGGGCGGGGCCGGCGCGCGGCGCGGCGGCAAAATGGCGTCTACGGCGGCCGGGAAGCAGCGCATCCCCAAAGTGGCGAAGGTGGGTGGGCGCCGGCACCCTCATAGCCCCCCGGGGCCGCGGACCCCGGCACGGAGCCGCCCGGGATCGGGCCGTGCGGGTCGCGGGGTCCCCGGCGCCGCCGCCGGCAAACACCGCGCCTAGCGAGGCACCGGAGGAAACCGGCAACGGGGAACTTGGCGCGTTCGCGTAGGGAAATGTGAACCGAGCGCCCCTTCCACTTACCTTGCAGGTGAAAAATAAAGCACCCGCCGAGGTTCAGATCACAGCGGAGCAGCTTCTGAGAGAGGCCAAGGAGAGGGAACTTGAGCTTCTCCCGCCGCCTCCGCAGCAGAAGATCACAGATGTTGAAGAGTTAAATGATTATAAACTCCGGAAAAGGAAGGTACTGTAAAAAACCAAACCTAATCCCAACCCTCACTAAAACTCTACTATTTTTGACTTAGACAAGATGTCGTTTGTATTCCTTGTGGACTTCCCAGACAAGTACCCATTCTTTAGAAACCGTAACTGCTTCATGCTACCTTTGTGCAAATCCTTTAAGTTAAACCTGTGTTGTTTAACATGGAATTCGGTAGCAGACATCTCCTCTGTGCCTATGCTTGGAACACTAAAAGGGTAGTTACATCTATGGGTTGCATTACCACCAGCATCTGGCCAGGCAGCATGAGACACGACCAAGCTTTCTACACTAATCATGGTTCAGTTTGTTGCTTGAGTAAGATAGTTCATGTATTGGGTTGCAGGAACTCAAGTTTAGTCCTAATTTCTAGTTCTACATTTCCAGCTTCTTTGTCAAGCAGTTTTTACGGTGCTGTATTAAGTATGGTTCTTTACCACTTCTGCATAGGTGTTAGACCTTGGACATTCGTTCTTATAATAATAATACACCATAAGGCATTTATAATACTGGTCTGCAGAAGGATTTCTTACTCACAGGTATAATTCTCTCCCCAGACTTTTGAAGATAACATAAGAAAGAACAGGACTGTTATCAGTAACTGGATCAAGTACGCACAATGGGAAGAAAGCCTGAAGGAGATCCAGAGGTAACCGGGATGCAGCTGCTGGCAGTTCCCATGAGCCTTTTTAGGCACATGTTGCCAAACATCAAAGTCCTGGAGGCACACGATACCTGCAGCATTCTTGTGTTTTGCAGAGCCCGGTCCATCTACGAGCGTGCCCTGGACGTGGACTACAGGAATGTCACACTATGGCTCAAGTATGCCGAGATGGAGATGAAGAACCGCCAGGTGAACCATGCCCGCAACATCTGGGACCGGGCCATCACCACCCTGCCCAGGGTCAACCAGTTCTGGTACGTCAGCAGAGCCCAGAGCAGCTCTTCTGCCTCCAGAGACTGCACATCATTTGTCTGCTCTGGGATCATGCCAGAGTGCCTTGTTTCCTGTTTCTTAGAGTCTTCAGGCTAGAAGAAGGCTGAAGTTTTGGAGTGATTTTGTATTTAAGTGGCAAGAGCATTGGGAGAGAAGGATGTTCATGTGCTTGCGTGCTGCCAGTCACGACTGTGTCTATAGGCATTTATGGGGTGGAGGGGGATAGATGAAGAAAGCCCAGTGGTGCTCTTGCAAAGCACTCCAGAAATCCTTGAATTGCTGTGTTGGCTATGCAATTGTACAAACTCAGTCTTCTTTCCCAAGGTACAAGTACACCTACATGGAAGAGATGCTGGGGAATGTTGCTGGGTCACGTCAGGTGTTTGAACGCTGGATGGAGTGGCAACCAGAAGAGCAAGCTTGGCATTCCTACATCAACTTCGAGCTGAGATACAAGGAGGTGGACAGGGCACGAAGCATTTATGAGAGATATATCCTTTTCTGTGCCTTGGGACACCTGCCCAGGTTCAGGCCTGCACTCTTCCTTTCCTTAAATTGTTCCATCTCTGGCAATATCTCTGTGCTCCTTTTCACTGTGGGGTGCTGAGAATAAGCCACCACACCAAGAGCCAGCAGTAGTTATTAAGTGTTTAGGGAAAGTCATCAAATTCAGTGAAGTGGCTGTAGGTCCTGCCACGACATCTGTATTTAATTTCACTCACGTACCCAGCTTTCTTGCAGTCATTTGTTTCAGATTTCTCCTTCAACTTCTCCCTGCCCTTTATCTGATTTTTATCCCTTTTCAAGTTTTCGGTAACGCACTGATCCTTTCCATGCTCAGAGCTCCTAAGTATCTTGTTCCCAGTTGCAATTTTTTTGCATAAACCCACCTTGGGAGCAGTTTGATGCAGTCCTTGAGCCTGTAATCACTGGGGAGAACATGAGTGGAGAGGCCCTGTTCAGCCAGCACTGTTTCTTTAACCAAGCTGCACTTGTCATCGTGCACCCCGACGTCAAGAACTGGATCAAGTACGCGCGCTTCGAGGAGAAGCACAGCTACTTCGCCCACGCCAGGAAGGTGTACGAGAGGGCAGTGGAGTTCTTTGGGGAGGAGCACATGGACGAGCACTTATACGTGGCTTTCGCCAAGTTTGAGGAGAACCAGAAAGAGGTAAGGTCTTCTTGGTAATACATCGGACTAGTGCCAAGATTTCTCCTTGGATATCAAGCCCCAAAGCCATTTAACTGCAGTGCTTATAGTTTTCATCACCTTTTGATACACTGTTAGTCTGAGTTAAGGAGACAGGTTTTTTTGCTTACTTCTAGTTGCCTTTTGGTGATATCAGGAAGGTGTGTTCTAAGCAAGGTGGGCATCAAATCTGCCAAGCCTGAGAGCAGCAGCATCAGACCAAGCATGCATCCTCAGATCTGTGAGGTTCTGAGAGGTTGTAGGCCTGCATGATAAAAAAAACTGAACTGGCCTGAATGTTTTTCCACTGACAGCCTCTGTTAAGTTTCCAGGCTGGCAAGGAATTGAAAACATTCTGAACCACATCTCTTAAATATGGTTTAAATATTCTAAACCTGTAAATGAATAAGAGATGGTGGTGGCTGACATTTACAGGTTTCCCTCCCCCTCAAAGTTTACTCTTTAGGGGGATCTGCATTAGTCCTGTTCTAAAATAGTCACTTACGTAGAGACATTCCATGATTCTGTAGTCTATTAAATATTGCCAAAAGCTCATGAAGAAACTGTGGGGTGGGACTGAAACTGCCTTGTAAATATTATTCAAATGATATTTCATGTTTTCAGTTTGAAAGAGTAAGGGTGATATACAAGTATGCCTTGGATAGAATTCCAAAGCAGGATGCCCAGAATCTCTTCAAGAATTACACCATTTTCGAGAAGAAGTTTGGAGACAGGAGGGGAATTGAAGACATCATTGTCAGCAAGAGGAGATTCCAGTATGAAGAGGAGGTGAAAGTACGTATTACACATATCCTCCAGGCTCATTGTGCATCCAGCTGCTGCTTAAGGTACAGCTGCGTCTTGTGATATGAAGGCTGATGAGTTTTACATTATCCTTGGTTGTCCAAGAAAACACCAAGAGAATACCGAGACAATGTTGCTTTTGGAGGCAGAACTCTATCCGTGGAGAAGGGAATGATATTTGCATTCACTGCTTTTTTGTTTCTGCTTTCTAATCTAGACTGTGCAGGCAAAGTTTCTGGTTGAACTCAGAGCTTGGTACCCTTCGCAGTGACCGTAGGGCATAATGCAATTTAGCTTATAACCTACTACTCCAGTTATGGGGTAACCATTACAGGACACCTCACTTGTGTCCAAGTACCTTTTTGTGAGGAAACAGCTGTGCCACTCCTGTCTGCTGTTCACTGAACACTGCATATTTCACTATGCCTTCATCCCTTCTAACACCTCATTTAGAAAATGCTTGTAGGCAAAATGAAAACAAATCCCACTTTAACCCAAAAGCTCAAATGTGAGCATCCCCAAGACTGACAGTGGTTCATTAATACTCCAATTACCCATTTTAAGGGGGAAATTCTGACTAAAGCTTAAGTAAAGTGATAGGGTCTGTTATTTGTAGTGACTGAAACTTCTTCCCTATTTCCCTCTCCCCGGAAGGCAAACCCCCATAATTACGATGCATGGTTTGACTACCTGAGGCTGGTGGAGAGCGACGCCGACGCCGCGACCGTTCGAGAGGTGTACGAGAGAGCCATCGCCAACGTGCCCCCCATCCAGGAGAAAAGGCACTGGAAGAGGTACATCTACCTCTGGATCAACTATGCCTTGTATGAAGAGCTGGAAGCAAAGGCAAGTAGTAAGAACTCAGGTTTGTTTCTTTCCTTCACAAGTAATTTAAATTTTATATAAATTATGTAATGTATACATAATATAAATATATAATTATAGTATAATATATATATAAGTTACTTAATATAATTTTCCTTATATTAAACCGCTACTGATATTTTAATAGGAAAACTGAGAACTAAATTTCCTGTGCCATACTACTTTTGTGCAACAATCTACATAATTTATTATTTAAGTATATGGGATTTTCCCCCTTTCAGTTTTCCCTCCTATGCATAGGGGGTACAAAAACAAACAAACAAAAAAACAAAAAAAAAAAACCAAACAAACAAACAAAAAACAAACAAACAAAAAAACTTGTTTCATCCCAATTCATCCAGGAAGGTGCTGATAATAAATGCAGAAATGGGTGTTTCTAGCCCCATCTGGACTGCACTGTTACCTGAACTTGTGAAATAGTTCTATATTTAGCAAAACATTTGTGAAGCACCTACATTGCTGCTATGGCAGCCTTCCGGGCTGTGTAAGTATTTTTTCTGTTACTAATCATGCAACATTGGAGCTACTCTAAGTGGAGAACACTGAAAACAGACTAATTGTTTTCCCTCTTAGAATGGGGACACTCCTGGTTTTATTGTCTGCTTATTAGCAGTGAATCTTGCTTTCAAAAGGCAAGTCTTCCTAATTCTTAGAGTTTACCACCTTCAAATTGTTCATACCAAGTATATAAGTACGTTTATGTCTTAGGCATTCACGATTCTAACCAGTTTGACTTAAAAAATACTGTTCTTCAGTTTTAAAATCATTGCAGGATTCAAAATACAGTGTAACCTTAGTTAAGCAAAGTATTTAATGGTGCCCTGTTCTTACAGGATGCAGAGCGAACCAGACAGGTGTACCAGGCTTGCATTGAGCTCCTTCCCCACAAGAAGGTATGGCTTCTCCAGCACTTTGGGTTGAGTTTTGGGTGACAGTTTTCCAGATAATATCCTTTTGTTCTCTTCCCCCCTCCCCAAGCCTGATTTAATTGCATAAACAGCTCTAACTATCTGCTAACACATTCGTGAGGGCATCACTCAGAACTTAAGTACCCCTTGCAATTTCTTAAACTGTCCATCTTCCCAAGTAGATAGGGTTTTTTTTCAGGCTAAAGTCTAAGATAACTGTAATTTGTATCACTCTGGGAAACAGCAGGACAACCACGATGTCAGATTCCCCCATATAGATAAAACAAAAGGGCTTCTGCACTATTTTGAAATTATTAAGTAGACTCTAAGAAGTTAAAATTGCACATAGTCAAATGATAGGGAAAAATCACTTAGTTGGTCTTTACTTACATGGTTTTCTTCTCTGTCTGCTCCAAGCTAAGCCACTTATAGCTTCTACAGGAAGTGGCTTTTATAGCAGCTGCACCTAATGGCCTGCAGGGTCCCACTGGAGGCAGCTGCATGTGATAAAACATCTTTCAGGTGTGTCCTCCCCATTACAGTTGGCTTTCAAGGCTGATTTTTGAGGGATTTCGGGGGACTTTATTTGCTAATGAGCTTTAACTAAAATATCCATGGGGCCAAACCCTTACAACTATTGATTTGCATTGCCTGGGAACATCAGTAAATCTTAGTTTATGTTCTGTCTTTTCCAGCTTGTCATTATTTTTGTCATCTGAGTGTCAGGTGTATAGACTAGGATTAATCTGTCATCATTAAAAACTGTTAATTGATTCATTGATAGCTCATATTTTACTAGTTGATGATTGGTTAATGAACTCTTTTCTCTGTTTAAAATTACTTTCTCCTTACTCTTTTTGCTTTTAGCAGTGGTGGAGTAGGCTGTTCTGTCCCACTGAAGTTGTTTTGGGCAATGGACTCTCAACATTTTAGCATAAAAATACCGAGCTCAAATGAGACTAAATGTAGTAATAATAACATTTTTGTACAGGTAGAACCTTTGGGGTTTTTAAGAGATATACGTGAGTTTCTAGCTTAAATATTACATTTTTCTTTTTCTTCCAGTTTACCTTTGCCAAAATGTGGCTGCTGTATGCACAGTTTGAAATACGCCAGAAAAACCTCCCCCTTGCCAGAAGGGCTTTGGTAAGCTTTTGTTAGTGCCATAATTGACTTTGCTAACTAACAGTAACACAGGAATAGCATTAGAAGATCTTGAATTGTCCTTTATAAATTGCTGGTTTAATTCACTTAAATAAAGCATCTGAGAAGTCTGCAGGGATCGGCATTTACTGTCATGTGTGATTTAAAAAGAAGGGTAGCTTGCTATGATGAATTAGCTGCGGGCAGAAACGACAAAGCACTCCTGTGAATGCAGAGCACTCCCATCAACTTACTGCCATTACAGATTGTTAACTGCTGCTGATACGTTACAGTGATACATTTTAAAAAGCTTTTTGGATAAAAAGGAGATCTGACTCTAAGAAATTAGGACCTGTCTAACAGAGTGTGCGACTCTCAGGCTACTGAGAGAAGCAATCACAGGGATTTTGGGCAGGCTCAGGAGCTGCTGAGCAGGTTCACTGTGTGAATGTCAGCAAGTCAGGGGACAACAGGGTGTGTTTTGGCACCAAGACCTTTTGAAATAAACTTCCTTTCATCTCAGTTCAGATAGTCTTAGTAAACTCAGGGATTTTGGGAAGAAGCCAACATTGGTAACAGTTGAGGTGGTTTGACTTTAAAGAGCAAACTAATGGGGTTTCAACCAAAACAGTGACGGAGGGTACGTGGAGAAAAACTGGGCATATTTTGAAACAGCAGTGGCATTTGCAGAGCTGGAGGGCCATAGCAGTGACCGAAGTGATGCTCCCAAGTGATGGATTCCTCCGTTTTTAATAAGTTGCAAGATAATAAACATGTAGGAACACTGTGCAGCAGAGTTGTATTAGGAGAGTTTCATCTTCAGTTACTTCACTCACATTGGCCTGAGGGAACAGAGGCTACACTGCTTAATAAATAATGCTTGTCCGTGGAAGTGGCTCCAAGGTGAAGTTCACAACTTGTCTCAGATGTGCCTATTCTTAACTCTTGTTTTAAATGAGTCTCAAACTAAGAACTGCTTTCTCACAGCTTGCCTTAGGACAGACAGTTTTCTTCAGAGTCTGAGGCATATCAGAAGGAAAACTTCTAAACTTTTTAAAGAGGCTATTTCCTACCTGTCCATTGCTATCAGTCAGCAGGCAGGGAGGAGGAACCATTCTCTGTGTGAGGGGGAGCAGTGTGGGGCCAGGAGACAGTTTGGTTTGATATCATTTGTTTTGTAAGATACTTGGAAACTGTTTACCTGACAGACTGGTACAGGCTGGTACTGTGCTTGCTTCAGCTGTTGGTGCAGGATGAAGTGCTCAACTGAGCCAGGGGAAGGTCCAACTCACACTCCGTGGGGGATCCACATTCTGTAAAAGTGTAACAAGTGAAGAAATTTTCTACTTCCTGAGTTCTTGGTGTTTGTGGATGCACATTCATTCTGCAAACGCTGGTTGGATTTCCCAGTGGCCCTGAACAGAGTCTGAAGAAACAGGCTGTGCAAAAAATGAGTTGTAGTTCTAATACTGGAGAGTAAAGAAAGATTTCAAAAATACAGTGGGTTTTATTTGCTTGCAATGTCATTAAGGGTTTTTGTTGTGGGTGGTTTTTTCCTTAACAGGGGACGTCCATAGGTAAATGCCCAAAAAACAAACTGTTCAAAGGTTACATCGAATTGGAGCTACAACTGCGAGAATTTGACCGTTGCCGAAAGCTGTATGAAAAATTCCTGGAGTTTGCACCGGAAAACTGCACATCCTGGATTAAGTTTGCTGAGCTGGAGACCATCCTCGGGGATATCGACCGAGCCCGGGCGATCTACGAGCTGGCCATTGGGCAGCCCCGGCTGGACATGCCTGAGGTGAGTGGGGAGGGCTGAGCACCTGGCCCAGCTTTGGAGTGTTTGTTACAGAGCGTGGCCCATGAAGGTGTAGATGACCCACCAGGTCAGGCAGAACCACACCCCTCACGGCTCGGCCTGGCACTCCTTAATTCAGCATCTATTTCTTGGCAGGACCGTAAATCCCCTGACAGAAGGCGAGTGGGAAAGCTAAATGGATTGTGTGCACAGGGGTTGGTGCTGCTCAGCTGAAATCCCAGCCTGTACTATCCGCTCTGGTCTCAAACTTCTCTAAGGGAAATTTCACCTTTATCTGTGCTCTTCCCTGCCCCCCACCTCCATTATCTCAGTGTGCTTTGAAGGAACATGATGAAAGACTTCTCTGTTGCAGGTTCTTTGGAAATCCTACATTGACTTTGAGATTGAGCAAGAGGAGTATGAGAAAACCAGGAACCTTTACCGCCGGTTGCTTCAGCGGACACAGCACGTCAAGGTATGTGTGGGCACCCAGGACACAGAGTTGATCCTGAATGTGGCCCACAGGGCAGAGGAAGCCTGGGCTGCCTGGGCTCAAATCAACCCAAGTAGAGTCCTGTGCCTGTGCTGGGAAGGGGGGAAAGAAGTTTCTAAATTCCACACAGTAGCAGGCGTGTCTCAGATGAAAGAAGCCCTCTTCCTGCTGAGCCAGCTTGGGAATTTAGTTGCAAAATATTTGGAAGGAAAAAATAGTTGTGATTTTTCCAGTGTCACTCGGTGCTGTCATTGACTAAATTCACACAGATTTCCCATGACCTGAAACAGCCACAAGAAATGTATCCAGGTGGCTTGTGTGAGTGTTCTGTCTTGCTGAAACCAGGCGAACCTCACGTGTGTGAAACACAGGGATTTTCTGGGCTTATGGGAAAGTGCTTTAGACTTGCGTTGGCATTTGGTTGGTTTTTTTGTTTTGGCTGCTTTGTTTTTTTTCCAGCTGCCCCTTGTCTGGGGGGCACCAGGGCAGGGGTTTGAGGTGGGTGTGCTGCACTGTGCCCACAGGTATGGATCAGCTTCGCGCAGTTCGAGCTGTCGGCAGGGAGGGAGGAGAGGCTGCAGCGCTGCCGGCAGATCTACGAGGAGGCCAACAAGGCCATGCGGAGCTGCGAGGAGAAGGAAGAGAGGGTCATGCTGCTGGAGTCCTGGAGGAGCTTCGAGGAGGAGTTTGGATCTGACACCACGAAAGAGAGGATAGATAAACTTATGCCTGAGAAAATAAAGAAGAGGAGAAAACTGCAGGCTGAGGATGGGGTAAGGAAAAATTATGCCAGATGTGAGTCCTTGGTGCCTCTGTGCTTTGTGGAGTCAGCTGCTGGGGATGGGCTAACAAACACAGGCTTTAATTTTCTCTTATTTCTCTTTCTTATTAGAAGCACCTCCTAATAACCAATGTTAACATGCAAATTAAACTTGCTTTGTGGTATTTTTTTCTCTAGTCTGATGCTGGCTGGGAGGAATACTATGACTATATTTTCCCAGAAGATACTGCCAATCAGCCTAACCTCAAACTCCTGGCTATGGCAAAGCTCTGGAAGAAGCAGCAGCAGGAGAGTGAAGCTGCAGCCATGGATCCTGACAAGGACGTCGATGAAAGCCAGACTTAACACCTTGCCTGTCCCCACCCCTTTCCTGGGGCATTGTACAGTATTTTCATTGGTGATAAATAAATGTATTTAGAGAGTTTTACTATTACTGACTTGAGATGGGTTTTGTGTGGAAAACAAACACTGTACTGGAGTCAATTCCCTTTAACACACTTGTTGGTTTTCCAGCAGTTAAAGGAGAGGTCCTGGGACCAGTGCAGGGGTCTGCAGCCATCACCAGTGACCTCAGAACTGGGTGGCAGTTCTCACTTCTAGCAGAAGGCCCCCTGTCCCCAGTCTGTGGGAGCAGGTGCCTGTCTGGGGTGCCAGGACTAGCCACATCTGTGCAAGGCTCTGCTCCATCCGTTGAGTCCTCCCTGCCCAGGTTTGTCCCAGGTTTATTCATCCTGAGAACAGGACTGGCTATTAAAAACTGCACTGCTGGTGGGGGCAGCTGTGGCTGCTGGTGTCCTCACATCTCAGTCTCCTCACTCTGGGCACGTGGCTCTCACTCCCCCTCCTCTGTCCCACCTCCACTCACCCCATGTGAGCCTCTGTAATAATCTCATCTCTGAGTGTTTCTCCTGCCTCATGTACCCCATTACATTGTAAATCTCATTCCTATTTTCCCTCTTTCTCCAAGCCTTCTGTCTGCTCTGGGCCCCGTTGCTTTTCACACTTCCTTTTGACATTTCCCTCTATCCAATTCCCTGTCTTAACTTTTTCATTTCATTTAATTGAATTTGTCATGGAGTTTTCAGAGGTGGTAAAGTGGTTTTCTTGTGTATATTTTTACTAGGAGTTTTTTTGATGGGTTATTGTGGGGTTGTTGTTTCCAGAGTACAGAATTTGGATTTTTCTTGCCTTGATTTTTGAAACACTTGTGGGGAGTGATCTAGACTGAAACCCTGAATGATGCATTTCCAATAGTGAAATTATTCCCTCTTACCTGCCTGGAAGTATCCAAGGCCATGTTGGACAGGGCTTGGAACAACCTGGGCTAGTGGAAGGTGTTCCTGCCTATGGCAGGAGGGGTGGGACTAGATGGGCTTTGAGGTCCCCTCCAACCCAGACCATGCTGGGGTTCTGTCCATGCTTTGTGTCCTGCTGTTTGATTCCTGGTAGCCTCTGTCCTCTCTGTACTCGCGCTCTGGAGTAGGTGTTGAGACATTTCTGCCCGTTTGATTTATGTCTGTTTACCTCACTCCTGCAGAGCTGCAGGTTCTCATGTTTAAGTTATGAAGCTCCAATGCCCTCCTGGCCTGCCTGGATTTATCACCAGGCTGGGTGGAAGAGAAACATTCCTGCTGGAAAGGCTTCTGGCAGTGGGGAGGAGAGGAGAGACATCCCACTGGAGAAACCTGCCATGCCGAGGTTAAACCCTGGGGTAACTTGATGTGTTGGGGGCTTTGGGTGTATGGCTTGCCTTTAAGCCTTGCAAAATTCAGATTTTCAGGTAGAAGAGGGAACACTGAGCAGTAGGTTCATGCCGTGGAAAGGTGATCAGCTCATCTGGTACCTGGCAGAGGAGGATCCATGGGGAGGGCGATGGAAAGATGCTGGGATTTAGGATGCATATATTCTGGGACAGCTATTTAAAACCAGTCTTGCTCATGGAATTGCTTGTTTAAAAGAGGGCTGACTCTATCATGCAGTCAGGAGTAAATAGGTTTTACAGGCTGGAGCTTGTTGTGTGGCACAAGTGAAACTGTCTGTCCCTGTCTTCCACAAACTGAGCAACAACTGCTGCTGTGTTGGGGTCCGGCAGTTATTGAGTGCATAGGCTGCAGGCTGCTCTTTCGTTTTTAGGGAGCATTTCTTCTTATTTCTTGACTCTCAGTTCTGCACACTATCTTTGTGAAGTTGCTTTTACAAAAATATCCCTCTTCATGGGGGATTTATAGTGTTTGTGCCTTCCTTTCACTTCTGTAGATACCATCAGTCAATAAAATGCTGCACTTGAAAGAAGATAAACACGTCTGTGCTTGGAAGTTGTATTCTATTAGTGCATGGTTTATCTGCTGCTATGAGAGCTCAAAAGCAAGATAAATATGAGGACCACATACGGAAAATATTCTTCCTCAGTGGGAGCTGAGCCTTGTGTGGGTGGGAGGCGAGGGGCTGTGGCCAAGGGGTTCTGGTGCTGCAGGGCTGTGGTTTGGTGACCAGGAGGCAATTTGAGGTGTTTCTCCTTACATGTGCTAGGTGGCATTTTTTGCAGAATGTCCTGAGTCTGTGGGTTTTGTGGTGACCTGCCTGTGGTGCACATCTGGGTATGGTTTGCTGCGAGGAATTTGCGCAGTCAGAAGCAGCCAGTCAGAAACCGGAGGAAGGAGAGGTGTTCATGGAGTTGCTTGGGAAAATGACATGGTGATATCTGAAAAAATAAAAACCTTTGAGAGCATCATGGATAATTATGGAATTCAGATTGGAAATGTTCTGTGCATTTTTCATGTCCCTACTAGGAGGAGTATAGCAGTTCTAATGTTTAATGCATGTGTAGTAATAGAAGGCTGAACTGATCTCCATGGGCCCATTTGTTCCATCACTGTCCAGAAGGAAATAAATTAAATTCTATTTTAGACTGTATTTTGGATCTGGATGCTGCAGAGGGAGAGATCAGAAGAAAGAAGCAGGGTTGGGAGCATTGAGATTTGGGTAACGTCGACATAATGCACCCAAGATACAGCTTAGTTCAAACCGACACCCGAAACCCCCAGGCCAGGCAATACCGGTGAGCACTGCTCTCCATCAGCAGTGCAGAGGATCCTTAGGTTGAGCTACTCAGAATGTAAAGGTTTTTAAGAGAGGAGCCATTTTATTCATAAGATGATTTTACATTCGGTTGGAATGATGAGCCGGGTGCCCAGCAGGCTCTGTGCCCCAGAGCCACCCCGGCAAACTGAGCCTGGCTGCTGCTTTAAACAAATGCCTCTGTGTCCCAGCCAACCCTCATTTAATCACCAAACAGACAAAAACCACCGGAGACCATAACAAAAAACCCCAAACAATATCTCCCAAGGCCATTAGCACCATCTATAGCACATTATGGCTGCTTACCTTTGATGAGTTTGGTTATCCTGATTGTTTCTAAAACTTTGAATGCTTGTTTTATAACATTCTGCTACTAGAAAAACAATCATACTTGTATTTTGTCAACTCCTACAGATGCTCTCCGTGTTGGGAGGCTGGGCAGGACACGGTGGCTGTGGAATACCCTCCACGAGCTGCCAAGGAGGGGTGGGGCTAGGAAACCTGCCACCAGACGTGAAGGCGCTGAGCTGTGCAGCCACACTGTGAATTGCTCAGGCTGTCAGGGGTGAGCAATGCTTTGCTCACCTTCTGCACTGTTTTCTTTCCCTCTCTTATTTAGTGATATATTTCCTTAGGAGAAAATAAAAAACATCTTGCATAGTTGCTTATTATTTTAAGAGAAAGTGCCATTAAGTAATTAGCATGGAAATTTTAAGTAGATGTAATAATTTTCTTTTGAATTATGTTGGGAGCATTTTGGAGATATCTGATTATGCTCTTCTGTCTTTAGAGCTTGAGAGGGATGTTGGGACTGGAAAACTTCTCTGATGTGCTGTGGGCTCTGATCCATACAGAAACAGCACTGTCTATCCCTGCTGCTGTTCCTTTGAGCACAGGGATAATGTTCAGCAAGTTCCATGTGAGCACCTGCAGCTTTCTGCTTTGGCAGGTGTCCCTTTCCCTCTCCTGACGTTGTACAGCCCTGCTCTTCTAATGGCTGATGCTTCTTGTTTGGCTTTTGGAGTCTGACTTGCTCAGTTGGCACTAAATCAAAAATTGGAAAGCATTTCAGTAGGGAAATTCCCATGTGAGTTTAGCTTGAAGTTGCTCTTGGGGACACGGTTACTGGCAGCCTTTGCAGTGCTGGGTTAATGTTGGACTCTGTGATCTTAGAGGGCTTTTCCAACCTACACAACTCCATGATTCTGCTAAAGGAACTGAATAGATGCATTCAGTGACATGAGATGATTTGGGTTTCAATGTTCCTGACCTCTTCAGCAGCGCTTCCCAGCTTGTACCTGTGTACAAATGTACCTGCCTCAGATTGGAGACCTATGGGATGGATTTGAATCAATTTAATTGTATCCCCAACAATCTCCCCAGCCCATCATCCTGGGGGACCTTTATGATCTGCCCTTCTCCAGGTGTTTAAAGCAGCAAAGTAAAGAAGCTCTAAATTATGGTAAGCCAGGAGTTCATGTCCTTGCAGTTGGTTTTGGGAGCACAGTTACTCCAAGATTGGTGGAACAAACCTGGGTTTTCTTGTTCTGTGTTGCAAATGTCAGACTGAGACCACTGAAAAGAGTGTGCAGAGAGAGCCTGTGGAGTTCTGATCTTAGAATAGGCATCAATTTGCTTGAAGAAACCAGAGGAGATTTTGGACAGCTTGGAGTATTTTAAAGCATCAGCTTCTGTGTGGGTCTTTCTAGCCAGACAGAAGATCTTCTCCAAGATAAGCAAATCACCCTTTTATACACACTTGTCTGCCCCATTTTAATCTTTCTTTCCCAGTTATGTAAATAGCACCAGACTAATATTCCCTGTGTACCCCTGGTAAGCTGATTCACTCACTCCACGTTATCAGACACAAAAGCACTGCAGGGCTGGTTTGTAAATTGAGTTGGATTTTTATTTTACATCTGTGTTATTCTGAGCTCTTATGTAAACACTTGGAATGCAATTTCTATATATACTTGCCTTGTTATGCAACTACCCTGTGCAGTGATGCCAAAGGGATTTAATTTTCTTATCGGTGGCTTTGAGAAGAAGTGATCAAGCATTCTTCCTATGGAAAGCACAGGGAATCGTAAAGTGAAAAACAATAGTAAATGGCAGAAAACAAGGGCAACTACAAAATTAAAAAGAGAAGAATTAAAATGTTTCCGAGTTACAGAACTATTTATGGTGGCCTTCGCTGAATGCCTGATTGTCGCTGCAGTGTGAGCTGACTGCATTTGTTCCTTACGGAAATTATTGGATGGTTCAATCCATACATCTGTGTTTCAGCCCACGCCAAACGCGTTCCGTGTGTATTATTGAGGAAATGCTTGTTTGCAGCAGATGTTTTTCAGCAGGGCTGCGATGGGCAGCACTGCTGGGAACACGCTGCTCCAGGTCCCGGGGCTGGTGCTGCGTGACACCATCAGCACAGGATGGGAGCAGCCACGGGAATGTGCCAAAAACGTGCCAGTGACATCACAGCGGGAGCCACTCTCCAGCAGTGGGAGTTGGAGCTGGCCACCACTCTCCCAAAAACCTCTCGGAAATCAGAAATCTGCTTCACATCAAAATTGATTTTTAACTGAAACTGATTTAATTTTTCCATGAATTAATGCATTATGTGCCAAAAGGCTGAAACACTGAGTGCTGAGGCTGCTCTAGCAGAGCTCCTGTGACCCTCACAGGGCTTTTCTGTCCATGTTACAGCTTTCCCTGTAAATCCACTGGAGGAACCCAGCTCTGCTGCCCGACAGGTTCCTCTGACATGTGCAGGGAATTCTGTCTGTGCATCCCCGAGTCACTGCTCGTGTGCAGCTCCTGTGCACACAACCAAGCCTGGTCCAGCCACACAGGCACTGCCCATCCTGCCCACAGCAGGACACCAATGCCAGGTATGCCAGAAACTGGCTGTTGCTGGGGGACACGGCTGGTGGCTGGAGACCAAAGGTTAAACTACAGTGAAATCCGGTTGCTTTTCCTCTCAGGAGCTGTGGGAGGAGGGCAGAACTTGTCTTCTGGAAGGGTCCTGCCTTTTTGGTTTGTGGTTTCAGATTTTGTAAGAGCAATGGAGCCGAATGCAAAGGCTCTTGTGTATTAATCATGGAGATTATCTGACAGCTGCTTTACCTTTGCACAGCTTCACACCACTGCTCGCAATATGCTGCAGTGCTGCATCGTCCAATTAGACTTTTCCTCCCTCTTTTCATTAGGAATGTGCCTTATTTAAATGCCATTTTTTATAGGTGGGGGGTAGTTAATAGCTGTGCATTACCAAACCAGCTTATTTTCTGGTTTGCGTAACGTTTTGGAGTCCCGGGACAATCTCCACAAGCTCGGATGCTTAAGTTGCCTTAGGCTGCGGGCAAGAAATAGATTTGTTTGTTCCTTCTCAGAGCTGCTGTGAATTTCATTTCAAGGGGAACTAAAATCGTTTCTTCTTCATTGTTGTGTGAACAGCTGGACTCAACAATCTTAGAAGGCTTTTCTAACCTAAATGATTCTGGGATTCTAATTTAAGCTTTTAGAACTGAAGAAATGATATATTACCCTTTTACCACTTAAAAATGCTGCTCTTCCTGCATTTTGCTCTGTTTCAGTAATACAAATAATGGTATTAATTTTTTCATGCATGTAATGAAATCCTGTTTCCTTGTTAATCCAGCAACCTAAGCAAACACAATATAGGAGCATTACAGGAGAATATTAATCTTCCCTCTTGTTTTTCTCTAATGGGTTTTCGATCTCTTTAAGCATGAAATGAGAGTGTTTCTGTAGAGACAAGGCCAGGTATTACCTTTCTGTGTTAATTACACAGTTTCAGGCATTAATGTGTTGCTGAAACACCTTGAGGTGTTGGTGGTCTCAGTCTGTACACTTTCTGTGTTTGGGAAACCAAGCCCCTACAAAGGGGTTGGCACAAGAGAGTTTCAGACTGGGGCAAACAGACTGCATCCAGAGAATTCCTGGGTGGTTGGCATTTTAAGTCTGGGTCTTTTTGCAAAAGACAGACTGATGATGGAAGTGATGTGACATCTTTGCCTCTGCAAAACCCCTCTCCAAGTGCTGCCAGGCTTCTCACCAGCAGCGTCCAGTTCCCAGGGCTTTGTTCTGCTGTGTGCTGTTGAATCGCGTCAGGCTAAAATTTGGTGAAGGATTTGTGAGCCCAGTGCCAATCCTGACCTTTCCCAATGTGGCTGCTGTTCTGTGTCACTGCCAGCTTGCTGGGGACGTCCCAACAGCACAAGTCTTCTCCACTGCCAAGGCTTTGCTCAGCAGCAGCCTCTCAGCCAAGTGGAATATCCATGTTGTGGTGGGAGAAGTGAAAAATTTCCACGAATTGAGACCAGCCTCTCTGTTGTGATGAGAGCAGTCTTTCAACACTGGAGATGTCTTGAGGGTCCCTTGCCCTGGCCCCCGAGGCAGCACAGTGCAGGGCCTGCTCACAGTGACAGTGAGTGGCTCTGCTGAACAGCCGACTGCTCGGCAGCTTGTGGCTCATGACAGGGTGCTATTCCAGGCTACTGTGGCTTGAGGTGACAAGGATCAGTGTTTGCTGCTTTATGTCTGAAGCTATTTTCCTCGTGAGTTTTCAGGCGTAACCACTCCAGCTCCGCCTGTGGTTCTGACGGTGTCAGAGGTCTGGGGGGGCTGAGCCTGAACACGCACATGTGTGATTTTGCCTGCGGGCAGCGTGCCATGTCACGGGGCTTGGAGCAACTGAGGTAGTGGAAGGCATCCCTGCCCATGGCAGGGGGCTCAGAACGATACAAGCTTGGGGGTCCCTTCCTACCCAAACCATCCCATGACTGATTTCAGGCCCTGTACAGACACAGCTCAGCTCTGTGCTACCGACCAGTCCAGCATCTCACCCACACCACTGGTGTTGATTCCAATAAGAACCAAACGTGCAGAGACCCCGGGGGTTCTGTGAACTGAGGCAGAGTTAAGGCTTGAGGGTCTTACCCACCCACAGGTCCCTTCTGCAGCTCTGAAACTCTAAAATCCACAACCTTCCTTAGCTCTGCAGCAGCCAGTTTGATTCCATGGAGATTTCCCCCCAAAGACATTTGCTGGCCCTAAACTGATTTATGACTTATGTGCTTGATTTGGGGGGAGTGTGGTGGAAGCAGTTGAGAAATGCAGTAAATCACAGAAACTGGCCAAGCTGATGAACTGTCCCAGAAAAGCATCCATGAGCTGTTGATCCATGGTGTCCCAGGGCCTGCCACATCCTGCTCCTCTGAGAAATGGGGGAGATGGGGAGAAGTGACAGCCTGGCCATTATCCTCATAATAATCAGCATTATCCTCCTCCTAAATCCAAAGCACAACACTGTACCAACTAATAAGAGGAAAACCAACTTTGTCCCAGCCAAAGCCAGGACAAACAAGGGGTTTGTGTGGCGTATTTTTTGTGTGGCATGTTTCTGTGGCATATTTTTGCTGTTTTATTGCTGCATACATTGGGAATCTGAGCTGCCATTTCTATACAAACGCTGAGATTTCTTAAAAGATATCTTCTGTGACATTATTTTTATTTCATTAAATATTTTCTCCCTCTCTTTCTTTGTGGTGACTGAGGAAACCTGAGAAACAGTATCAGAGAAGAGAGAGAAGGCCAGAACAAAAGGAGGAAAACACATCCCTGTGACAAGGGTGACCACAGCCCAGCAGAAGCAGACGTGACCTGGGAGGACACATTCCAGTGGAGCCTCAGGAGTGTGCACCCAAGGAAGCAGCAGCTGGAGCCTGCAGGGAATGGACTGGGATGTGCAAAAAGGTGAATTATGATAATGCTGTTAATTCTGGGCAGGTGGCAGGGCTGGGTGAGATCTCCTCGCTCTGGCATCACCTGCTGCAGCAAGATTACAGCTCTTGAGTTTGGAGTTTCAGGCAGCACACAGGTTGTTCTTAAAATGCTTAGTGGGGTTTGAGGTTTTTTTCTCTTTTCCTCCTGGCTCAAAACTTTCCTGCCAGGGATCTGGGCAGAGAGCTCGAGACTCCATGCCCTGGGGAAGGGGGCAGAAAAGCACCTGTGCATTCAGGGTGTCTTCTCAGGCTCATAAATAATGAATTGTATGGATCTGAGCCTCTCTCTCAGATCAGAACATCTAAATCTGGGCCCTCCAAGTGTAATTTAAACTTAAAATTTGAGGAGCATCCATAATCCCAACTAATTTTAGATGTTAAACTTACTCCTACCTGCTCTTTTTAATGAGTGGAGATCCCTGGCTGTACTCTCCTCTGCTGACCACAGAGAAAGCCTCAGGGTATGCTGCTCCTGACACCCCTGGAAGCAGGTGACATAACCCTGGGCAGTAAAGCAGAGTTGTGTATTTCAAGCTCTTTAAAAAACATCTGTCAGTTCCCTGAAATGAGTGAAAGAGGAACGTTTTCCTTTTTCTTTATTTTTTTGCTTACAATGCTTGTGTATTTTCACTCATTGGTTCCCTTATTTGGCTTCAGTTCTTGCAGATGATTCATGTCAAAAGCTCATAAAACCTGCAGTAAACAACCTACTGTTCACTGGAGAGATTTGGTAACTCCTTCTGGGATTATGTTTTGGACTGTTTATATTCCAGCCCCAGGGACGTTCCAGTGCTGCTGCCTTCAAAGTCATTGGAAAACCTTGGGTACCCTATATTTTTGTTCTTCGAGTGTTTAAATGTGATGCTTGGAAACAAATAATGACACCCCTTTTCTTTTGAAAGCAATTCCTACCTCCTGTGTCCGGCGTCCTTCGGAGTCAAACTGTTCATGCTCGTTACTGGAGGTGTTCATAAAAGCATGGAATGGTTTGGGTTGAAAAGGATGGAAAGGACCCTGAACACCACCTAGTTCATCATCCGTGAGCGGTTTGACAGAGGTCCCTGTGTGTGTGGGCTCTGTGTACTACCACAGGCAGAGGTACTGCTGCTCTGCCTGATGGAAACCCAGCAAGACACATTCCAGCATCAGTTTTCTCCTTGTCCCTCTGTCACCAGTAGGTGAAGGGAATGATATTTGTGTACCATGCAGGAGGGCTTGTGCTTTTCTTGTTGGCACAATGGTGTTGCCTTAGTTTGTTTAAGCACTTTGCAATGCAGGTAACCTGTCCAGCTTTTTCCTCTTCCTCTCCTCTAATCCCTCTAGCTTTTCCCTGATCACAAAATGGCTGAAGATTGGTGCTGGTTTGTGGCATCTCCTGTTTGGTCAGTGATGTTAGGGGAGGTGTTTCCTCTGAAGGTCTGTCCTTTGCTCTTCTCCATTTCCTCTGAGAAGGGTTCCCAAACACATCTTCATGGAGAGACAGCGACCAGCAGCCTGGTATCCCTGCGTGTGTTTCTCCTGAGAGTACAGCCAGGCTCTGTGCTGCCAACAACCACAATCTGGGAGTGGGTGAACACCCCTTCCCCTGCCTGGAGGTGTGTGATCAAGCCTGGCCCTGCTGCCAGCATCAGCAGCCCAGCCCAGGAGGTGAGAAGGTTTGTTCTCGGGGTGCAGTGGAGCCTGGACTCAGCCCTGCCCAGTGCTCTCTAGGGCCAGGGGAGGTGGCTGGGTCTCTTCCTGATGTTCCCCGACAGGCAGGTCATGCTGGAGCAGCCCCGGATGCTGCAATATCCAAATAACACATAATCCCCCGGAACCAAAGTGGAAAATGTTGTGCAAGCTGGAGAGGGACCAGAACCACAGCTTCCTGAGGCATTCCCAATGCCTTCTGGCTGCCAGGGGTTGCTCCTCAGTCCCTTCCACCCCTTCACCCTTTGCTAAAGCAGCCCTAATTTTGAACTGTCAAAGATGCTCACGTGCCCATATGGAAACGGTGCCTGGTACTAAGGGATCAGCATTTCTCTCATCCAGATAATTAACCTCTCAGTCAGCTGTGCAGTTAGGTCTGAGCTTCACTGAGCTGCTAATCAACCCCTTCTTTCATATTCCCATCCATGCAGCTCAGTCTGGTCTGTGATTTATACAACCCAACATGAAACGCTGCTCTCAAAGCTGCTGAGATTTTTTTTCTTTATTCCTTTTTAAATCCTCCTTGGTGGTCAGAGCTGAGAGGGCAAGTCTGGCTTTACACAGGGTCATATCCTCTATATGGCATTCATTTGAATGAATTTGCATAAGGTGTTGAGTAGATTTCTGGGAAGGAGATAACTTGGTCAGGATGGAGCTTCGAAAGGAATCACAGAAGCTTCCAAGCCCGGCTCCTGTTTTCCCCTGGCTCATAGGGAGCAGCTCCAGCTGCATGGGAAGCAGAGCTGCTCGTTCCCCGGCCTGTGCTCCGTTGTGTAAAGCAGCAGCTGGGATCAGATGGGCTCCTGCTCCTGGGGACTTCACATTCCACAGCCAGCACACTCATCCGTGCACCTCTGGGGCAGGGCTGGATGTGTGAAGGTGTATTAGGAAGGAGAAGGTAATCTTGGAAAATAGAGTGAGAAGGCACCGCTGCTTAGCATCTGCTGGAATGCAGCATGTGAGGCTTCCCCCGCTGCTCCTGGATGCCTGCTGGAAAAAGAGCATTTTGATCAGTCACTTCTTTTCAGCAGCATTAAAAAGCACGGAAGCTGGATGCTTTAGGAATGTTAAATAATAGTTCAGTACTAATTTTCATGCTGTGACAGTAAGATGCTTTTCCTTCTGTCAGCTGAAAGAATCCTATTTTTCCCTTTTTGTTTCTCTGCAACTCTTCCTTGTGCAAAATCTCCGAACGACCCTTGAAGGGCTGACAGGAGGCCTGGAAATCATTCCATGGGATGTGCCAGCGTGGCCTATGCAGCCTGGAAGGACGGAATGCAGGAGGCAGCTGGGTCTTTGCCTTTCTAAGAGGTGCTGGTTCCTGCACAAAGGTGTTTGCTACAACACAGGCTCTCTCCTGGCCATGGTGCCTCCTGCAGATGCAAACTTCTGCAGAATCCCTAGGTATCCCTGCTTGCTGGTTTTGGGACGGGGCTGCTGGGTAAGTCTGGGATGTGCTAGCTTCTGGGGTCTTAGAGCAGAGGTGCCCTGGGAGGGCGTGCAGTCCCACTGGAGTGTTGCCTGCCCAAAGCCTGGGTGATACTCAGGCCTTTCTCTACTCTCTATATTGCACAAAGGGAGATCCCAGCCCTCCTTGGAAAACCCCTAGATGCCAGGATTTGGCACTGTAGGGAAGTCAGAAACAAAAACATTTAGAAAAAAAAATTAAATAAATTAATGGCCTAAAGTCATTGGTGGCTGCTCTGCATTGGGTTCAGAGATAGCTTTCGATTTGGGAAATGCCCAAATACTGTGGCTGGGAAAGGCTGAGGTGGGACAGGCTGTGTCTGCCAGACACACCTTGGTCCTGTTCCTTTCCCATGCCATCTGTTGTGGGCCACCCTTGGGAAGAAGCTGATGGCACAGCTGTCACACCTTGGAATGAGGTGAACTCCTCAGTGTTTGCTGTCCTTAATTCACCTGCTCATCATGTCCATGCGGCTGCCCAGTTTGGGATAACTGGGTATGGCAGAGTGGGGGGCTGTTTAGCTTTCCCCTTAAAGCTTTTTGCTTATACATTCCTTAATAAAAGTTCATTCATAAGAGGCAGGAGGGTGTATAACTGCACTGACTTGGCTTTTTAAATCAATGAAGTGCAGGTAAAGCTTTGGCAGCCCACAGCTGTGGAGGGTTTTATTTAATCTTACCTTTCAGTATTTATATGAATTTAAATCTGCCCAGTGCCTGCAGTTCAGCTCACATGAGGTTTGGCTCCTTCCCTGTGCCCTGCCAAGGTTTGGAGTCTCCCTGTGGAACTGACTGAGCTTTGAGTGGAGGAATGTTTGTTACTCTCTCCTAATGCTGCTGGTGATGTTACTTAGACAACAGGCACGGGTGTGGGATTGTTCATGTGTTTATAAACACTGAGGGGGGGAAATTCTGGGAGTTACTGACTAGGGTGCTTTTCCCTCAGCCCCACTCCTATGGGTTCAGGCTGCTGCTCCCTGCTCCTGCCTGGACTGGTAGTGCAGAGGGCTCTGCCAGGGCTGACTCTGTGAGTTACGGCAATGGCCAGGAGATGACTGGCAGAGAGGGTTGCAGCAGTTTTCATTAGCTGTATATAAACAGACCCTTAAATCTCATCATGTTCCACCCCCTGCCACGGGCAGCATCACCTTCCCCTACCCCAGGTTGCTCCAAGCCCTGTCCAACCTGGCCGTGGACACTCCTAGGGATGGGGCAGCACAGCTTTTCTGGGCAACCTGTGCCAGTTGCCAAAGATGATTTTGGGTGCAATGAAAGCAATACATATGCCAAATAGGGGTGGGCATTACAGCCCTCCAGCAAAGCAGCCTCATTAGGCTGTGGGCTTGGTTATGGCTTTGGCTATGTGCAGTTCCCCAGGGTTTGGCTGTCCCTCACACGTAGCCAGCCTCTAAGGAGCAGTTTTTTGTGTTTACAGCGAACACAGAGCTACAGCCAGGGCCCCTGGGGGGTGTCTGTGAGCGCCTGCCATGCTCGCATGTACTAGGTCGGCCTCGGGAAGGCACATTGAGTTTCCCTGCTGGAATTGCCCCGCAGGTACCAACGCAAGGCCACTCTGAAAAGTAACCTTTTCCAGAACTTCTGTTAAAGTGCTGGCAAACAATGGAGCAGCTGCCAATTACTGGTATTGAAATTATCCTTCAAGCTGGAGCAATTTACTGCAGGGCTCAGTTTTCTTTAAAAACCATTTTTGTTTTCTAAATAGAAAATTCCCTGAGGAAATCTCCCTGGTAACCAGAGATTATGTTAGGGGTCCTGTGAAAATGTACTGTTGGTTTTCATGTACTCCCGGAAGAGAAAATAATTTTACAAGGAAAAAATCCTGATCAGTCAGTATCTTGCAAATGTTTGAGTGCAGATGCTGAACTGAAGGGCCACGATAGCCTGAAGAAATGATGCTACTATGACAGGCCAAAAGTATTGGTAAAAAGGATTGAAGGGGTTTAATTTGGTGCGTAAACACTAATGGATTAAAAGGGAAATAACTCCAGGCTCTCAGTCAAAAAGACAAACGTCTTAGTGTCACAATTACGGCAAAATGGATGAGCTTGCAGGTTCCAGTCTTGGCAGTGTGAGCAATGAATTAAAAATGGGCTGATTTATAGAGATTGTGGTTCCTGGTGCATCCCATTTTGGAGCATCAGCTGCCGCTCTCCCTTCCACCTGCCGCTCTCCCTTCCACACCAGTGGCTGCGTGACGACAGGTTTCAGTCTCACCTTCATTGATGACACTGCCCTAAAGTCCACTGCTGTGAGTTCTCCCATAAACCAGCACAGCTGTTGGTGTGTTTGAAAGTGTGGTTTAATATCTGCTGAAATGAAGTGTGTCCGGGCTGGACAGCACTGCAGAGAGAACTCTGGCAGGCTTTAGGGCATGCAGTTGGAATGGGAAAGAGGAGCCTGAGCATTTTCGGCACCACTTCCTCCTCTCTGATCTGTCTTTGGGCTGTGAGGCTCCTTTACAAGTGCCCTGTCATTCTCTTGCTTATCCTGAGAGGTGGTTGGGGTTTTATTACATCTTCCCTGCTGGGAATATAGATCTGGTGGCAACAGTATCCAAAGGGTCTGCAAGGCAGCTGTAGAGAGTGACTTTGACGAGGGACAGGACAAGGGGGAATGGCTTCCCAGCCAGGGCTAGATGGGATATTGGGAAGAAATTCTTCCCTGGGAGGGTAGGGAGGCCCTGGCACAGGTTTCCCAGAGAAGCTGCGGCTGCCCCATCCCTGGAAGTGTCCAAGGCCAGGTTAGATGGTGCTTGGAGCAACCTGGGCTAGTGGAAGGTGTCCCTGCCCATGGCAGAGGGGTGGAACAAGATGAGCTTTAAGGTCCATTGAAACCAAATGAAACCATTATGGGATTCTGATTACTGTCAAAGCTCCTGCCCCCAGCAACGGTCTCAGCTGCTGGGAGTTGTTATTTGGGAATGTTTGGTTGACAGGAATATTGCCTCAGCTGGGAGTTACACAAAAATGCTTCTTTGCACTTGCAGAACCACTTCCCGTTCTGTGACAGATGACACTGTGACAGAAAACACAATGTTTCCAGCCTGCTATGTTTTGGTAAGAAAAGGACATCAAATACACCTGTTCTGTGGCAACTGGTGGTTCCAAAATATCCTGTAGGGACAACTGACCTGTTCCATGCACCAGCCAGGCATCTTTGTTTCCTGCAGTTCACCTTCTGGAGGCAAACCCCAGGTAAGTAGCATCACAGCTCCTTCATCAGTAGCCACACCGTGCTTCCTTGGCTGCCAGCAGCAGTCCCAGAGCACAGAACTCTCGATCCACTACCCAGGCAAGAGCCGGCAGCGTTCCCTCCACCAGCCTGGCCCACTGCTCTTCCCAAAGGACTGGGAAATATGGAGGTTTCAGAACCACGTGGAATAGTGTTTTATGCAGCAGGGGAGCCTGGACAGTTTTTCCCCTGTGGTAACTGGGAAGGTTTGCAGAGTGAGAGTGATTCCAGTTTGGCAGCGGCATAGGGAGGGATGCTACGTGAGCAGCTCTGGGCTGAACTCTTTCACAGGGATTTACACAGAGTTCTGGCAAACTTGGGTGAATTTGGGGGGGGGAAACTTTGGGGGAGGGGGGAGTTGGGTGTTTTGGTGTGTGTTTGGCCTTTGCCCTGAAACATGCAGGAGGAGAAGCTGAGGACAATGGTGCCTTGTGACAATCCAGCGGGGGGAGCAGAACTCAGGGTGTTGATAGGGTGTCAGCCCAGACCCAAATGCTGCCAGTCCATCTTTTTGTGCTTTTGGCCTCTGCTTTTAGAATCTTCACATTGTTTAGGTTGGAATGTAGGTTACTGAGCACTGCTCTGCACTGGTGTACTCGTGGCCTGGGGGTGGTGGGATGCTCTGGTGGGTGGGTCTGTGGTGCCTGTGAGACCAGGGTCTGTCGTCTCTGAGGTGCATGCGGTGGATGGGGGAGCACAGGAGCACAGAAATGCCCCAAATCAGTACAGCCTGAGCTGTACACACACACACAGAAGAACTGATTTATGTCTCATCACATGAGAAGTGCCATTTGCCACAGAGCAGAGCAGCTTGAGCCTCTCTGTTTAAAAATTTATGAAATGAGAACACCTACCTCTCATGTTCTTTCAGTAAAACAAACAACTAAAACGGTTTGAAGATGCTGTGGCAACATGGCTTAACTCTTCAAGTACTGCTCAGGGCTTTTTTTTGTTGTTCTGGTTGGAGTTTTGGTTTTCTTGTTTTCTCCTCCTGCTTTGCTCTCTTTTCGAACAAGTTGGATCACCTGCTGCATTATACTGTACCAGAGGCAGCAGGGCAGCCTCTCCTCTCACTTGCTCTCCCCATAAGCTCCTCCAGCCCTCCAAAGTGTGAGATTTATTGTAGGTAAACTGCTGAAGCTATCCAAAGCATTCCCTGCCTTGTTCCCTTGTTAGCACAAAGAACAGGCACTGGTACCTGCAGTGAATCAAGTTGGATTACAGTGATTTGGAGGTGAAGGGCTTTTGGGTGACTGCTCCACTTCTTTTGTTTGTGAGGAGGGAACAAACCCCACCGTTTAAACACAGTGCAAGAGAAACAGAGGCAGGTGTGAAGGCTGGCACTGCCAGGGAAGGAGAGCTCCATGAAAGCAACCCTGGAAAACAATCAATTCATTACACTGAATCCCATGTCTTTCTGCATTAATGGGCAGTGCTGGAGCCATGACTCACTGGGCCACCACTACTGTTGTCTAAAAATACCTCAGGAGAACATTTCAGATGGATATTGCAGTGAGTCACCCCTCCCAGGAAAAGGGCTTAAGGAAAAATTAATGTACCGATGGAAGCAACTCTCATCTCCGGGGCAGACATTATTAGGGAGGGTCGTCCTTGGTCATTCCATGGCATCTCTCCCTGCTGCCCAAGGCTGGCTGTCACCCCAGGACCTCTGTCCCCAGGGCAGCTCTGCCATAAGCAGCCGCGCTTCCCATCAGGTGCCCTGCTGAGGCTTAAGGCCCTTGTGCAACAGGAGCTCTAGGAACTTCTGAAGCCATGGCCAAATTCTAGGGATGGAAAAGCAGGATGAGGGGCAGTGGCACATCCTTGGGAGGCAGGTTGCTAAACCCCTCACCCGGAGTCATGGCAGGTCAAGCACTGACTGTCTCCTCTGACACCAGGACGTGAGTCACTGCCTGGGTTCACGTGGGGTTCTGGTACTGGTTTGGGGTGAGTCCATGCAGTGATCCTGGTGCTGCTTTGGGAGTGAGTCCATGCAGTGTCAGTGCCTGTTCTCAGAGCAGGGCCATGAACGACCCTGGTCCAGCGGAATTGATGCTCATCACAGTCACAGCCTTTCCCACAGGCTTTTTTGTAGTGGGTTTCCAATGCAGCTGATGCCTCTGTGAGTGTGAGCAGCCTTGAGATCCTGCTGTCCTCCAAGCAGGGAAGCTCCTGGGACAGCCAGTCCCAGACCCAGAGCTCTAGTTGCTCCTCTGGCTGCCCAGCAGTGTGGCCACCTCTATGGGCAAACAGGGATTCAAGGGGAGGCTTAAACCCTGTTGGTACTGATAAAAAAACAGTGTCCAGTGATCTCAAGGGAGGCTCCTGCCCTCTGCCAAAGGGGCTGTGGAAGTTCCTCATTTTCCTAAAGCTCTCCCAAGGGCTGTGAGGAGCAGCTTTAGGGGCAGGCAGGGAAACGCCTGCTGAATTCAGGCAGCCCCATTTCTTCCTGATCCGTTGGTGCCTCCCGCCCAGGAGCCCACAGCCTGAAAATCTGCTGCTGGAGTGTTAACCACAGCTTAGGAAAGGGCAATTTTTCCAAATGGCTGCTCACAGGGACCGAATTGAGCCCAGTGCTCAGCCTGGACAGTTCTGAAACTCTGAGCCCAATTTGTTGTGCTATTTGGTCACTTTCGGACATTACCCTGTTCCTTGGAGATTACATTCCTTTTCAAAATAGCTCCAAAATGAAACACTGCTGTTTTCTATGAGTTTTTATTGTGGGTAGCAAAAGACAGCGATGGGTTGGGACCTTGCCTGAGGCAGTTTGTTAGGCACAAGGGGAAAGCTTATAAAGAGAAGGACAGTGAGGAGCTGGAATAAAGCTCAGGGCAGATTTAAGAGCAAATCCAGTAATTCTTTGCAAACATTAGGAGACCTCCTAGCTCTCTGTAGCTACTTGAAAGGAGGTTGTAGCCAAGTGGCTCTTGGCCTCTTCTCCCAAATAACGAGTGACAGGAGAGGAGGAAATGGCCTCAAGTTGTACCAAGGGAGGTTTAGGGTAGATAATGGGGAAAAATTCCTCACAGAAAATATTCATAGAATCATAGAGTCAGA
>JAWWES010000115.1:5417303-5431362 GCA_035583135.1 Lophotriccus pileatus
CTTCCCTGGGCAGCCCATTCCAATGGCTGATTACCCTCTCTGTAAAGAATTTCTTTCTAATATCTAACCTAAACTTCTCCTGGCACAGCCCAGGAACAGACTGTCCAGGGCAATGGTGGAGTCAGCATTCCTGGAGGGACTTAAAGACGTGTAGATCCAAAGTGATCTGACAGAATGTCTTTCCCAGGGGTCTCTGTCACCCTGCCCAAGCAGTGGGGTTACTGTACCTGCACAAGGACACACCCAAGAGTTCCACCATGAGAATGGGGTGGGAAGGTGGCCCAGGAAGGGTTGGAAAGTGATTGCTCTCTGGGTGATTTTGATCCCTGCTCTGCTCCCTCCCCTCTGCCCAGGAGCAGGGGGATGAGCCCAGGGAAGACTTGCACATCAGAGCCTTTGGACACTGCCTGGGAGAGATCATTAGAGGTGAAATGAGGGGCCAGCACACACAAATATGACAATATGCAGAATGCTTTGGAAGTCACCTTATGTGGCTGGCTGGCCTGGAGCAGAGCTAGGATGTGGATCCCTTTACTTATTTGGGCTGCCTCCCATGCTCCCAAGTAGTAGGAGTGTCATCTGTTAATTTAAGCAGGGTATAACTTTCAGGCTCTCCTTCCTGACCCTGTTGCTTTGAACTGTGTGCTTTTCTGGCCATGCCTAATGGCCATGGAGAAATGCATCAGCCTGAGCTGATCTGTTTTTCCTTTACAAACAAGTGCAGATAGTCTTGGGAAGTGGGACGGGGAACTGGAATCATGGAGTTGCAGAGCAAACCAGCACAAAGCTAAAAAGGCTTCAAGGTGTGTTGGCCATGGGAGGCAGTGGAGATTTTGGGTTGTGATACTTTTACTTCTTAGAAAGTTTTGTTTTTTCCTCTTCAGTGTTAAACAAGTTTTGCCGTCAGCAAAACAAACCCAAAGGTGTGTAATGGTTCTGCCATTTCTGAGAGCTGTTTTACTTAAGCAGACAAGATTAATAGGAAGAGCAAAACTTATGAAATTTGATCAGCATAACTCCTGGAGCCAGGCTGTGAGTGAGCAAGAATCAGGTGCTCCTGTTCTGGATCCATTCTCTTTATTGCCTTTGAGCGGTAACACTGTTATCTCACCATATCCTGTTTTCTTTTCTGATCTGTATAGTACTGGAACCTGCCTTAAGGTGAAGAAGGTGCACTCACATTCCCTTCACCTGCTCATTGCCAGTCCAGAAGGTGCTCCAGAGGCCCCAGCAAGGACATTGCCCAGGGCCCCCACGGTGAGGATGGGGTGGCAGCTGCTGTGTTGGCGCTGGGAGCAAGGGCTGTCCCAATGGATGGGCCCACTCTGCCTGAAAGAGCTTGCTAACCTTCTCAGGGCTAAACTGCAGTGAGTAGAGAAATACCAATATTTTTTTTAGTTTGAGAGGAGGCTTTACCCAGGCCCACTGAGCTTGGGCTGAGATTTACCTTTTCAGCGAGCATCGGGCATAAACCACAAGCGTGTCTGCCCTCCCAAGAGCTTTACAACTCCCAAAAAAAGGGCTGGAGCAGCAGGATTCAGTATCAGTTATGGACATTGTGGCATCTGTAGACTTTCTTACTCTTTGCACTATATAGGTTGGGAAAAATAGTTGTGTTTTCAAAATTAGCTAAACCGAAGGTACCGCTAAGGTAAGTACATATTTTAAAAGCCCGTATAACTCGGTTGCTAAAGAGGAGTTCAAAGCTGTTTCCTGTTATCACTGCTAAAGAGGAGCCCTGATCTACCTGAGGTCAGGCAAGGGTCTGAGTTCATCTCTTTTACAGCAGACTAAGCTGAGGACTGGGTCTAATCAGAGCATCCTACCGTTTGACCCGCATATGGAATCCATCCAGACAGAAAACCCCCAGAGCCAGTTGCCCATGTGGAAACCAGGCCAGCAAAGCTTGGTCTGTGCTGGTTGCAGGTCACAGTGTGCTGATGTCCTGGCTGAACCTGCTGCTCCATGGCTGGGGTTGTTTCTCCTTGTTCTCAGAGCCAGTTCTCTCTCAGCAGAAGATGCACTCTGAGGCCCCAGCTTTGTGCAATAAGAGAATGTGGAGCCTATTGAAAGTCCCTGCCTTTGCTAATGCAGCTGGCATTGTCTGGGAAAACCAAACCGAGGAATTAGCAAAACCAAAACAGTGAAAAAAGCCACAAGTATTATTATAGCCACGACAGGCAGCTCAGCCGCCTCTCAGGGAGTAACAACTTGCAGATGTGCAGGATGAATAACTCCGGCGCTTTGCAATTCAGCTCAGCTCCAACTGCTGAGCAGGCTCAGCTCAGGGAGAGTGGGCTCAGGATGCAGCCCTGCTCTGCCACCTGCCCCAGCCAGGTAAAGAGATGATGCTGTGGATGTGGCTTATTGCTTTCCTCACTGGCTGCCCCACTCCAGAGCTTCCCAGAGGCTGCGTCTCTGCCAGCTGCAAGACCCTGAGTGGGTTCTGTGGTCTAAAAGTCTCCCAGGCACCTGGCCCTAGGTATACAGCCAGCTCTTACAGAAACATGCCACTCTGCCCTTCCTGGTGTTTGCCTGCCCACCCCTGCTGTGCCCACGCGCTGCAGCTGCAGAAGGAGAGTGACCCGGCTGGCGCTGCAGTGCCGAGGGGGCACCGGTGCTGGCTGTGCCCCAGCCTTTACGTGCCCTCAGCAGCCAGTGCTTCTATGGAATCCCCAGCAACCCCAGCCATGGGACTGAACATGATGTTCTCCTGCTTTTTCAGTGAGGAAATTTCCCATTTGGGCCTGTAGAGAGATTTTGGAACTGCAGTGCCTGTTGCTGTACCTCTTCCTCCTCTAAAGCTGGCAGAACAGGAAGAATGAGCCCTGCTTTGTGAATCTCACAGCCCTCAAGGCAGTCTCAGGATCTGGGGGACTTGACTCATGGTTTCTGCATAGTTGGGGCTGGCAGCTCAGCACTCAATAGCTGCGTGCCTGGAGGACTGACTATAAAAAGTCATGTTTAGATTTCTGAAGCATTCATCGTTTATTCCAGAAAATATAGCAGCATGTCTTTGGGCAGACCCAAATATGGAAATTGCTTGGTTATCTCTGTACAAGACAAAGCAACAATCCAGATTCCAACACCTTTTCCTCATCCTGACCCACACCTGACATCGGGGTACATCTATTAAGGCTATTCAAACCTGCCAGACTCTTACTGTGCTTCTTATATGTTCATGCCTTTCTGAAAATACCACCCTCCTGGAATTTAGTGCCCTGACAGCATCCCTTATTGCACAGCTTTTCCTTGCATCTGGGCTCACCTCCTTTGCTGGGGTCACTGACCATTACCTCTTGCCCCGTATAAACTAGAGTATTCCCTTCTCCTCAAGGCAGCCTTTGACATATTTAAAGCTTGCTATTGCCACACCCCTCTGCCCCCATCTATTTCCCTTGCACCCCAAAGGGACGCTCCACAGCAGGATGGAATTTTCATACCGTGGCAAGGCTCCCTCTCTGTGTCTGTTTTTTTGAAGCAGATGCTGGTGGCACCTGACACATCCCCACCAGCTCCTGGAGAGCTGCTCTCCTCGTTACATTCCCATTCGGGGGGAACAGACAAGCCTACCACTGCTTTTATTTGATTTAGGAAAAAAAAACTGACGCCAACCACAAGTTCAATTTTATCTCCTGATTTGTTTTGCCTGGGCTCTAGTTTTGGTTTAAGGCAATTAGGAGTACAAAAATGTTTGTGGTTAACAGCCACCATTAACTACTGAACTCATGGAAAGCAGGCCTAGCAATCAGCAGTTTAATGCCAGGAGCTTGGAAATATTTCCCTGTTTGGTTTTTATCTTGTCTGTTTAAGTGGATTGCTTAAACTGCATTTTACATACATGGGGTCAGTCATCTCTGATTGAAAGCTGCCTTAATATTATTTAAGTTTGGAAATGACTAGAGGTAAATCAAATTTAGGTCATTTTGCTTCTGAATAAGAACTTGCATTGAGGGATTGAGTGCATTTTAACTAATCCACTTAAAGTCAGGCAGTGACTTAATTTAGATTATTTTTCCTGAGCAAGTCTGTCTAGGTAAGACCTTGCACTGCTTTCCAACCCTCCCTGCTTCACTTGGATAGAGCGGTGTGACACCATCAGAACTAAATCCGTGTACAGCAGCAGAGTGCTGGTTCCCACATATATGGGAGAATGAAGTCATGTTCTGGATGAGGTTTTAATTATCTCCTTTCGGAATAGTCAGTAGAAACACAGCACATATCTATTTGGGGAAAAAATACAGGATATTGGATAAGAATTTGAAGCATGCCCAGAGACTTCCCTTGCTGTCCCTGAGGCAATATGCAGTGCAGCAGCTGGGTAAGGGTCTCAGGTGATTTCATGTTCCCCTCTGCCTTCAAAATACTTCTTTGTTTGCTTTTTACAAGATACAGTGTCCCGATGAGTGCTTACTTGTGGTACGTGGCATTTGCATGGCAGGCTGTTACAGGTCACCAAAAAGAATTGGAGCTGCTTTGTCACTGAAACAATTGAGAGCACAGGTGTGTGATGTGGCTGCCTTCCTTTTGGAGGAGTTGCTCACACAGTAAATGGGGAAGTGCTGTCCTTCAGGTAAGCAGTTTCATTTATTAGTGCAAGCAAGTGGAATCCTGGCTGATTAATTAGGAGTTTTGTTCACCACAAATTAACCCACTTCTCCTGCACTGAAATAGGGACTGATTCTGATGCTTTTCCAGCCCAGCTTCCTTACATAGAATCACAGAATCATTTAGGCTGGAAAAGCCTTCTAACACCATCAACTGCACCCATTCTTCCACCACTGCCAAGGCCACCGCTAACCCATGTCCCCAAGTGCCACACCCATACAGCTGTTAGATCCCTCCAGGGATGGGGATCCACCACTGCCATGGGCAGCCTGTGCCAGGGCTGGACAGTCCTTTTCACGAAGAAGTTTGTCTCCCCTGGCACAGCTCGAGGCCATTTCCTCTAGTGAGGTTTTCCTGACAATTGCCATTCCAGGGCAGTTCTGTGCCATGGCTCTTTGGAGGGAGCGGACCAGCCCGTGGGAGGTGTTATGTGAAACAGGATTTGAGGAGTAAGCCAAGGGCTCATTCACTTCCCTCACTGGCAGTGGGACCTTGCTGTCTGGGCTGGCCATGCCAGCTGTTTCCTGCTGGCTGTGATAGCGTGTCAGGAATGGCGGCATTTGCCAGCCGGGATTATTGGCTCCTCTCAGGACTGCTGCAGGAGGCCTGCCCACACTGCCCTGCTCCCTGCAGCTGGAAGGGCCAGAGGTTTGTGCTGCATGCTAAAAACATACTGGCAATAGGCACTTCGGAAAATAGAGCAGAACTTTTGTATGTGGATATTAATTCTGAGAGATTTTGTGTCATGGGAAACCGCGGCATTTCGAAAATACAGTTCTATGATAAAAATTTTAAATCATTTTGACTGAATAACAGATACCAATTTTCAGGCACAAATGTATCAATCTAGTTAAACAAAGCACTAATGTATGTCAGAGTGCTGGTTTGCTGTCCTTGTTTTATGTAGGTCAGGCCATGCCAGTTGTGAAAGTGACAAACTGTTTCTCCAAACTGTCACCTGCTGACATTTAAATCATGCTGTGTGTCCGGAACTTGGGTAAATATTTTAGCTAAATTAGGTTGAGGAGATGAGACAGCAAAGAACTTGTTTATTCCATTACATGTAAACAAACACTGCCTGTGAGCCCCTGGTATTTACAAAGTTGAAGTGGTGAAGGACTTAATGACTAAAAGGTAATTGAAGCTGTTTTACTAGCCATATACAACAGCTCTACCACAGCTTTTGTGTAATCCACCTGTTTGGAAGGTAAAATGTGCTTTGGTGAACTCCCTGCTGCTTTGTATACCTTTAGGGTAGTTTTAAACTGTCTCTTTAAAGTTTTAAAAGTGGTCTTGTACACATTTAACTTTGGTGTAATTAACATGTAGAAGTGCCTGTTGAGCAGTGGAGCAGTTTAAGTGTGTGTGCACAGACATGTATTTAAGCCTGTTGTGTTCAGTGTAAGATAAGTAAATCTGATACCATGGAGAATGAAAGATTTTGTTAACCGAGCTGGAGTGGTGTGTCCTAGAGACCAGAAATTTGACACCCTGTTTCATACGTTGCACAGGACTCACAGCTCTCAGTGGGCATGGGGTCACAGTTCTCCATAGGAATGTTTTTGGGTGCCTGTGCTGGTTTGCATTACGCTGCTGCCTCACTAGATGTCTCCAGGAGCAACCTGTGTGCTCCAAGATGCATCCCTTGGTAAATCTGAGGCTGGAATGTGGCTGGAACTAAGTCTGAGCAGGAGTTGATCTGTTTGCAGGCTATCACCACCTCTTCTGCAAGTGAGAGTTAATTTCCGCAACATGAGGGGTCTTCTAACGTATTTGTTGTCTGTTGCTTAGAACTGATGAAGAATTTTGTCACTTCACACATTTATAGGCAGATAAGTGAGGGCCACTGCTGGGCAGGCAGGGGGTAACAGCCCAGTGAACTCTGCCTTGGTTTTCTGTTAACCCGGGCATATTTCATTCACAGTTTAAGATGCCAATGAAGCTTCCTACATAAACTGCTTCTCCATCTTCTCCTATACCTGGAATTGGGGGGAAAAAATGGTAAGGAATAAATCCGTGAGTACCTCTACTCACAGGAACGATGATCACAGCTCCCTTCCAGTGACTTTAATTAAGCTACTTCAGCTGGGCCGGTAAGTGCAGCTCATTCAGCCAAGCAGCAACATTTCTTCTCATAATTGTGGATTATCTGATGAAGCTGCAGCACTGCGATCCGATTGCATCAGCTCATGTGTGAAGTGCTGATGAGCCAGTTTCGGGTACCAACCCATAGATCATCCCGGGGATCTCTGCCACGTACAGGTCCTTCCAGTGTGAAGGGAACAAACAGCCCCTGGGGCCGAAAGCTCTTGCACCTCTCCTGCTGGCAGTTGCCCTTTCCAGCTTTTCCTAAAACCAGGCATGCTGCCGAGAGGGTGGAGGAGAGAAGGATTTATCTGCTCTCCAAAGGGAAGTCACACAGAGTGGCCTGGGAAAGACCACTGGGGTCACCCCAGGGCAGCCACCTCTGCTGAGGCAATGGGGACCCTGGAAGGACTCACTGCCAGGATCTGCCAGAGGTGCCAAGCTGGGCTGTGGAAAGAAGTACTCCTTGCAGGCTAGTGCTGTTCAGTCCTTATGAGAGACCTGAGGGATGGCCAGAACATGTCCTTGGTAACTCGAGGACATTCCCAAGCGGGAGGACAGACTGAAGCGCAGGAAGGCGGCAATGCTGCCATTCAGGGATGAGGAGGAGCAGTGGACTGGCAGGAACAAGGCATGGGAGGGCAGCAGGTGTGCAGGATGGGGTCCTCTGTGCCGGTGGGCACAGCCTCTCCCAGGAGCTTGCCATGGCATCTTGTGGAGCAGCTCTGAGCTCAGTGGCTCTCCTGGGCACACACAGCTCCCCACGAGGGCCCAGCTTGCTGAGCTGTGCTGCTGCCGAGCGGTGTGTGGTCATGGTTCCCACAGCAGGTCTTCACCTGCCTCCTGACCCATCCGCATGCCATGAGCCTTGATGCATCAGCAGGACCCAGGTGTGTCTCACTCACAACCCACATCGTGGGTGCTGGGATGCCGGTGGCTTGGTGTGGCTCTGCCTGTGACAGTGGAAAGTGCTGCATTAGCAGCTTGAGGCAGAGGAGAGTTTCTGTCCTAGAGGGCTTATCAAGTGCTTGTGTTAAACAAGGAATTGGCAGTGCTGGGATAACGGTTGGACTCGACAGTCCTAGAGATATTTTCCAGCCTAAATGATTCTAAGGAAGTCACAGGAGAGTCTAAGAAAGGCAGAAAAGAGAAGATGCTTTCACACAGCCTGAGGGGAAAAACTCAGTCTCCACGAGTCTGCAAGGGTAGGCATTGGGGGACAGGGACACGAGGAACATGGGGGCAGAGACTGGCTTCCCACCAGTGTTGCCAACCTATGATGCTTTTTGAAGGATAGCAGGCCACTGTGGAGGGCTTCAGCAGTAAAGGAGCGGGTGGATTGGGGCTGATCTGAGATTTATATTAGATTTCATGATCCTTTTTGTTTTCTTAGACTTTTGCAAGCTGTAAACTGTGAACTCTGGATATACAAATGTTAGGATTCATTCTGACACCACTATTCTCAATATTTACAGAGTTACCCATCCTTCTTCTGCATTTCAGTAATTTTTTTGGCCTCAGAAATAGCTTACTGTAGCAAAGGGCCCTCCAGGGCAATTCCAGTGCATGTAATAGGATTTCATTTGCATTTGGTTAGAATTTTCTACACTTTAATTTTGTTACATGTTGCTGTTTTCCAGTGTTATCAGGCAGGTAGAGCAGCAGCTTTCCTACAGCCCAGCTGTCATTCTCCAGCCTTTCTTCAGGCAGGATGCACGCGGACACACCACCAGCCCGTGTGCGCCGGCGCGGGCCTGCGGAAGGGGAGAGGAGCACGCGAGAACAGCTGATAAGGAGGGACAGAACCGCTCTGTTTGTGAACCAGATCACTGATTTGAGAGCGAACAAGCTGCTGCTGGAAGAAAAAAAGGGAAGAGTCATCCCGAGGCATTCAGCAACGAGCTATGCAAGACACAACCTCAAACCACAGGAAGCCCTGATATCCCATGAAGTAACAAATATTTTTCTATTAATACCAGCATTTTTATTGCCTCTTTCATCCAGAAAGAACCCTAGTTGGCTTTTATACTCTGCACACTCAATTTGGTAATCGCTTCTCCTTGCCACAGGATATTCCCAAAGATATGCTGATAGCAGAGACTTGAGTACTGGGACAAACAGCCCTGGGAAGGGAGCACAGTGTCTGTCCAAAAGCTCTCGGGGGCTCTGACAGAGAAGAGCTGTCCTGCTCTGTCCTGCCTCTCTGGCTCCCATCCTGCTGGCCTCAGTAAGGGAAAATAGCACCTAAAAAAGAGGGCTGGAGAAGAAAATACCTCCAAGCCTCAAAACAGGATTAATATTATATACACATACAAATACAGTACGTATTATTTCTTGAGTTTGCTTATTCATGTGTGTATTTAATCATGAATCTAAGTCAAGGAGAGAAGACATGAAAAGCTTTAGAAAAATGTGTCTGAGATAGAGCGCAGAACAGAAGAGGAGTGCGGAAGCCAGATGCTGCTGCCCTCCTTTATCCACCAAAGACCCCAAAACCCGCTGGCAGAAGGCAAGCCGGAATTCAGCTCTGTAACAGCCTTGTTGGTTTTCCTAGAGAGCTAAAAGAGGGAGAGTGCATCCTCTCTGCTGCCTGCCAGGACAGACAAACAGCACGGGTGCTGTGGGCACATCCTGAGAATGGACCCAGTGCCTCAGTGTTGTTTTCTTCACTCTTCCCATGGTCACTTCCTCTATTCGGTGGCCCCAAACCCAGAAGAGACAAATGTCCTTGTCCATGGCTGTGTGCTGCCCTGCTGCCACCCCTTCTTTCTTGCTCTGGCAGGGCATGGGGGCTGTCAGGCTGCTGTGGAGCCCACGGTGAGCTGACTGCACACAGAAGATGTTCCCACCCTGCAAGTACTTCTGATGGGTCTGCCTGAGAGATCATTTGGGGAGCACAGGAGAGCGGGTATGTTGTTTCTGTGGTAGAGATGGGCCTTCCTCAAGCTGCAGGAAGATTTGGGGTCATATCAATGATTCCCTGAAAGTTCATATCAATGATTCCCTCAAGTTCACCCAAAGGCTGTAACTGCAAACACTTTTACTCAAGCTTTTCTGAGAGAGGAGAGTTGCCAGCCTTCAGGGGGAGGACACCCAGCTTTATCCAAGGCTGTGACCTCAAGCTGTTTTATCTAAGCAGATGCAAACTTATTTAAATGCTCTTAAATCAAATGGAGACAGGCGTAGCCTAAACTACTGTAAATTGTTTTTACATGGAAATTGGCTCAGCTGGGCAGCCTTTTGAACCACCCTGGACCCAGAGTGGTAACCCAGTGGTAACTGAAAAGAGGTGGTTTGTCATCACTGCACGTGGCACTGCCAGGAGCTGACCAAAGGCATTGCGCCTTCAGCTGCTGACCACCAGCTCATAGTGGCATCCCTGTGTACACCCACTCCCTGACCTCTCTCAGGGCAAGGTTGGTCGGATTTACTAGAACTGGCTCATTCAGACATGGAACTTTACATGGGAGCAGGCAAGGATCCCCCACACAGGCTTCCTGCTCACAGAGGGATCCCAGGCAGGAAGGAGGTAGCTGCCACCAGTGGTAATCAGCACAGTACTTAATTGCATCCTCTCTGTGGCTTGCAGAGGATGTGTGTGTGCCTAAGGCTTGCAGATTAGACAGCTGGTGTAAGCCAGCACATCTTAACTCACAGGAGAAGAGCAACCACGCTGAGCCACCCCTGTCCTGCTGAGGGGCTGTTTCTTTGAACCTTGAACTGCAGCTGTGCTCAGGCACCGCAGCCCTGACACCGAACCGCTCAGAGTGTATGTACAACCAGCTAATGTGTGCGCGTGCCAGGTAACGCCTGAGGTGAAGGGTGAGGCTTTCTGTGTAGGCAGAGACTGGGAGCAAGGGCTCAGGAGCTGTGCTGGAAAAGTAGGGCCCTGGACTGAAAGTGCAAGGAACCCTCCCACTGTTTTCTCTGGGCCACCCACACTGCTCAGGTGGATCTCCACAGCAGCTTTGTGTGAGCAATGCAACAGAGGTGAGACTGGTGATTCTGCCACGCAGGTGCCTTGAGGTGGTCTCTGCTGGGAAGCACCACCCAACCCCAGCCTGATGGTGCCCCTGTCCGTGTTTGGCCAAAGCTCCAGGGCCACTGTCACGTGCTGGTGTCCCTCCCCCATCAGCCCTCCGAACGGACTCGGGGTGCTGCCCGCCACTTGGGGATCACCATCCCTGGCAGCTGCGTTCTGACTGGCCAATGTATACCGAAACATTCTGCTCTGTGTGAATCCCAAATATTTTTCTCTGGAGTTGAAAGCTCTTTGTGAGCATAATCTGCCAGTCCAAACAGAAGAAAATCTCTATTTGGTCTGAAGAGCAGAACTTGGCATGGCTTGCAGGGGAAAACGCCAAGTACGCGAGGCTGTTTGCTCTCCTCGCAACAGTCACGACTGTTCCTTAGCTCCACTAAGGCACATCTGGCTGTCATCTCTGCACATCTGTATCCTGTGATTTACAGTTTTCTCCCAATGCTTTATGTGGTTTTATACTGTGATGAGGCTGTGGAAAGAAACAAAAGCGCCTCTTTCTGCCCCTCTGAGAGCCAGCTCTGTGGGAACCTTCCTAGGACCCTCACAGAGCTAAGGGAACCTCCTCTTGAGTCTCCATGGCCCTCCTTGGAGAATGGTCTACCTGGCAGCAAGCAGAGATGCCAGCAGTGACCTGTGCAGAATGTACATGCATCAGTAAAGCCTTGCAGGATGTGGCTGGGAAAGGAAGACTTTTCCTTAGCACCTCTGCTCTTTTTCAGCCCCAAGGTGAGGTTTCATGCACACTTGAACACCATTACACCGATTCAGACTTACAAGTCAGTCCTGTTCAGTTTGGCATTAAGATTGGCTCCTGACCTGATGGGTCCAACAAGAGTATCAGCCTGGCAGTCCTTTTGCTGTTATTTTGGATAGGATCCCACCACACACAGGTACCCAGACATTGGCTGGAACCTGTGAGCAGTTGCTGAAAGCAGCAGCAGCACCTCCTGCCCTACAGAGACTGGGATAATGTAAGAGGAGATGTTTGTACATCTGTCTCCCACCCTCAGCCCAGCTGGTGCTGAGCCAGCTAAATAGGATTTCCTCTCTTGGATTGCAGAAGGAACTCCAAAGAACACAAGGAGGTTCTGCTACCTGCAACCACCTCCAACAGTCACAGCACATCTGATCTGCACCTTTGCTGATTGGCACCCAAAGAGTGCTGAGATCATGAGATTCCTTTTCTTTTTTTTAAGGAGGAAGAGAGAGGTGACATGTAGGTGTGATCTGATGGCCTAAAGGCGACATGTTGTTAAGTTCCTGCACTGCTCATGCATTAGGTGGTCAAGAGATGATCCCTGAAGAGTACTGAAATGGTCAGACGGGGAGCAAGAGTGAAAGGATGAAAGTGGCAAAGATGATATAAAGCAAGCTCTATAATGTTCAGCAGCATCTTAGTTACATCTGTTCGTTCTTTAGCAGTTTTTTTTTCTTGTAGGAGACCGCTCTAGAAGATAAATATAAAGCTTTTCTTTCAGAAGAGTAACATTCATGGCAATTCCCTTCCTTCTGTTTCCTCCTGCAGACGGAGCAGTTCAAAGCCTGTTCCACCCACACACCAGTTTATTAGTGGGAGAGAAGAGGGAATTCTCCTGTCTTATGCTCCCCAGAAATGGAGATGTTTCAGGAGCTAGTACTCACTATGCTAGTAAGGAATTTGTTAAATTACTTTGAAATTCTGAATGGGAAATTTGTTCCTAAGCTTCACAGGCTTCCCAGATATTCCCAGTCTCAATTCTCCAGGCAGTGAGCTCATGCCTGGTATTTACGAGCAGCCCTGCAATGGGACGAGAGGAGGCCTGTGATGGAGGTGAGAGTAATGATTTTGCAGTGACTCTCAGAGTCACATTTTCAAGAAGTTACAGTCTTCAAATAGACATTTAGATTTAAAGGGAGTAGTTTGGGAGTGCTGTCACAGTGCTCTGTTGTGTCGGCAATGGGGATGTTCACCCCCAAACTCCTCTCACCTCAGAGTGGATTGATTGCTTTCCCATGGGATCAGTCGGAGCCAGCAGTGGGACAGCCAGCATCTCTTTCATAAGTTTGGGTGACTTGCTGAAGTGTTTCATGGCATTACAGGTTTCAGAGTTTTGTTTAGCATGGGATAAAACCTGCCCTGCCAGGGGGAAGGGAGTGTATCCTATCTGGAAAAAAACAAACCAAAACAAAACACCTCTTCCATAGTTACACCCAAGGCCAGTTGTTAACTCCATTTGCTATCTGGATGGGAGCTGGCTCTGCCTACCCAGGACCATCAGGGACATCAGTGTTGCTGAAGTTGTGTGGAGGAGCACAACCAATAAATGTGCAAGAGCAGAGCTGAAAACTGACCTGTTGGTCAGCTTCAGAATCAGAAGAAACTGACGGTGCTACCTCAAGAGTGAGACCTCGAGTGTGGTTAGTAACTAAGCAAAAATATTGGCAGTGATGTTTATTTTCGTTTCTGCCTGTGTGCCATGAGCCATGGCAGCTCTTGGGAAGCAGACTACTGGAACAGAGATATTCCATCTACTCTTCTGTTCATCTCAGCTGAAGGTGGCTCTCCAGACAAAAAAGGTAGATCCATCATGTAACTCCACTGCCCTTCCTGAATAATGGTGTCCCTGCATCACTGTGGGCCTGCAGAGGCAGCTGTTCCCTTGTGTGTGCACAACACTGCTGGTTCAGCAGAGCCCATAGATATCTGTGTTACTGTTGCAATACTAATTATGACTTTACATGGAAGATGAGAAGAAAGGTTCCGGCCAGCCCAGCTTCTCCAGCCCGGGAACCCCAGCAGGGGAGGGATGGAGCGGCTGTTTGTGGGCTGCCCTGTGCCCCAGTGCCCTGGCGGTGCCGGGAGGTGCAGTGGGTGCGAGACATCGATGCCCAGCGAAGCTGAGACCAGGCCGGGCTGTGCCCGCAGCTGGACCCCCGCAGGTGGTGCGAGCCCTCAGCTGTGAGTTGGGGACATTGGGCTCGGTCGGTTGGGAGCAGCGGGCAGCGGGCTGAGGGCAGTGGGTTGGGGGCAGTGGACTGGAGGCTGGGGACCGCGGTCAGTGCGCTGAGAGGAGTAGCCCCCCCAGCCCGGCCGTCCCCGCCCCGTCCCGCCCGCTGAGGGGCGGGGGGCGGACGGCGCGGGGCGGGCGGGGGCGGTGCTGCGGAGCCCGGTGGGGCTCGGCGCGGCGCGGGGAGGGGAGCGGTCGGAGGGCAGCGGAGCGGCCGCTATGGGCGCCCCGGCGGTGGAGCGGCGGCGGCTGCGGCGGCGGCGAGGGCTCGGGGAGCTGCTGCGGGGGCAGCTGGGCGCGCTGGGCGCCCTGGCCCTGCTGCTGGCCGGCTGCGCGG
>JAWWES010000115.1:5431688-5444007 GCA_035583135.1 Lophotriccus pileatus
GGGCTCCCCTCGCCGGGGGTCCGGGCCGGGGCCCGGCCGGGCCGGGGCGTTGTGCGCCGGGGGGCGCGGCGGCTCCGCGGGCGGAGGGGAGCGCAACTAGCCCGAGCTCGGAGCGGCGCTCGGCGGGGCGGAGCGGGGCCCGCCCGGCGCCCTGAGGGTCCCGGCGGCCGCGGGCTTGGGGGCACTGAGGGCTCGGGGCGGTCGGTGCGCCGTCCGCAGGCTCCCGGGAGCGAGGCCGAGGCGGCGGGACCGTGCCCTCGGTCCGGGTGTCCCCTGCTCGCCAGGCACCGGCTACGCACGGGGCGATCGGAACCGGTTCGCGTTTTGCTTCGCAGCTCTTTGACTGTAAGCAGAATTTAGCCACGGCTAATTTTCCTTTAAACGAAGGAGAGCGTACCCCTCCGTGACTTGAATTTGCTTTTTAAATAAACAGACGTGTCTGAAGGGTTTCACGGTGTCCAGCATGGTGTGAGGAATGCTCTGATGTTTAAGGAAGAGCACAAACACCAGCTAAGGCTTGAAAGCAGTGTTTCTTGTGGAGTATAACGATGTTCGTATGGGTTTTTAAGGTTCAGGACTTGAATGCCCTCAAATTAATCTAATTGTCTCTTTTTTTTGTACATGTCTTCTAAAACTTAAGCTTTTTCTCTCAAACGTGGTGATTCCTTCCAAGGAGTAAGGCCAGGAAAGACATGAGCATCATTGTAAGTAAGCAGGAGTGTATGCATGTACTGAAGTATGTTTAAGTCTACCTGCACAGTAGATGCAGATGTGTGACACCGATGTCCATCCTTCCTTTACCTAAACATCAAGGCTGCTGGTTTGAAGGTGTGCACCAAACCTGTGCTCTCTTCCCCCTTTCTGTCATGGTCCATCTCTAGCAGAGCAGACTGGCTGCATGCTGCTTGCCTTAGCCATATGAAGAGCTGTAGATTACATGGTAAATTTCAGGCCTGTTTTAGAAGGGGCAGAGTGCACTCCTCTCCCTGAAGGGCAGTGCGGATTCCCCTACGGTGTTGTAGGGTCTCTGCTGATGCAAAGGGAGCTCCATTGGCTGTAAATGGCAGTGCCACAGATGCATTTGTCTGTGCTCTGCTTGAGGTGCTGGCGCTGCAAACTTGTGTCAGAGCTCTCCCTATTTTGCTTCAGTTTGGGAGCCTGTCTCACGCTGTGATCAGAGTTTGCTTAAAGTTAAGCCCAGAGATGAGCAGTGGTACAATAGACCCAGCACCCTGTGTGCCTGCAGCCGCGCAGAGCTGGCAGTGACAAGGAGAAGAGTCATTTTACAGGTGGAAATTTTCCACAGTGCCTGCTGCATCCACTGGCTCTGCACGGGCCCAAAGTGACCAGGCTCTCTGGGGAACCTAGCCTACAGCCTGATGCTCTCTGGCATTGGTGGGTGGGAGATGCAAAGGTGTGTTTCTGTTTATCGATTTCAGTATTTTTCCCGCATAAAAGTGTGGGGTTTGAGATCCAGCAGAAACTTTTGACTAGACTGCAGTGCTTTGGTATCAAGTGGCATCTCCCTCCCCACGCTCCAGGGCGGTTTTCGCTGTGGTGTTCAGAGCGCTCATGGTGTACGTGGCTGGCATGGCTCCCTTGCACCCTTGCTGCCAGAGAGACCGATGGTGTAAGGCTGGGTGTAGGCTTTGCTGGGCTGCAGTGGAGGTGGTGGAGTGGCTGCTGCTCCTGGAGAGCTTTGGTGTGGAGGTGCGATCCAGCTCAGTAACCCCAGGCTTGAATCACCTTTTAGAATGATACATTGTTGTTTTTAATGCTGCTGTTTTTCTTAGTCAGTCCCCCTCCCCTCAGGCACTGCCTCGCCATGGCCTGGCTCCGGAGGAGCATGGCTTTTTGGGTCAGTGGTGACCTGTGTGTGCAGAAGGGTATGAGGTGCCAGAGCCTCCTTTATGAAGTGTATGTACTGGATCTCCCTGCAGGAAACAGGCTAGAGCCCTTCTGAAGAGGCAGGTAACCACAGTGCTTTAATTGATGAAGCATCTGGAGTGAGCAATTCTTGGGGATAGGGCACAAGCCCTGGGTTTCTGTTGTGGTGGCTCCCACTGCTCTTCTCCGTGTCTCGTTTGGCTGAGTCTCGAAAATGAGGCTCTTTGTCAAGTGGCTTTGAGATATCTCCTGATGCTAAATGATGTGTGATAACAAAGTGCTAAAACATTATAATGTTTATATGAGGTTCATTCCAATGATCTCTATATTCCACAAGGCTCAGGTTTTCAGAAATAGGTACAGTGCATGTTAAGAAGAAATCCAAGTTCACATAGTTCGTCTGGGCAGTGAACATACAGCTGGGATGCCTTTTCTCTCTTCCAGGCAGTGTAAGTCCGTGGTTATGCTCTCACATTAAGGAAGTCACACTGGTAACTGAGATCAAACATGGCCCTGCAGGCCCCAGGTCCAGCTGCCAACTGCTGGACTGAGTGACTCTGCCATCCTTGCAGAAAGAGCCAAAGGAAGCATGAAGTTCTTTTTTTTTATTTCTTTTTTCTTTTTTTTCCCTTCTTTGTCCCCCCCATCAGGCTGACTCAAATTCTCTCTTCTAAAGGAGAGGGAGGAGTGGAGACTTCATTATATGAGACCATCTCTCAAATAGTAATGATTCAGGTTTTTCAAGAGAGGCTTCTGAGTCAGGCCTTTTACCAGTTTGCTGTCAGACGGCAAAAATAGCAGGGGCATCAGTCAGTGGGTTTTTCTTTTCTTCTTTCTGTGTTCCTGTGTTTTTGGCAGGAGGGTAAGGAAAAGCTGGGTCCGATTCTGCAGCTCTTAGTCATGGGGATGGGCATATCCAAGCACATGGAGTTGCCTATGTGATTCAAGCATGGAAGATTTGGGTTGCTTATAAGTCTTGTTTTAACTTGATGGGAGTGAAGTATTCAGAGGGGCGGAGCAAGGCCTGCCAGATGTGTTTTGAGTGGCTCTGGGAATTACCCCAAATCTGAAGCTCAGGCTGTTTTCACAGGACTGATAATTGCCTGGTCCTTGTGGCCTGTGAAGGGTTGAGAGCATCCATGTAATGAGAACACATTCACAGAAAGCTTTTGAGTAATCCTGGATAGTGTGGTGGGAGATGGGAGCAAAGATCCTGGCATATCTGCCTTGCACCCCTGTGCTGGCTGGAGTTGCTCACAAGACTGGAATGAGCCACATAGGCTGTTTCTTCCTGACCGCTTTGTCACGGGCCCTGCCTCAGAGGGCTTTTCCTTACAGATCTCCTTACTGCCAAAATAACGTTGAAGAACCTTGGTGTGACAAGATCCTGGTCCTCTGGCTGGGAGTTAAGTGAAAACTCCCTGATTTCATTTGAATGTTTTAGTTTGTGCAAACCAAGAAACCCAAACCGAACTTTAGAGGTCATGCAATAAAAGCACAAAAGCAGTTGTTTTCCTCACCTCTCCAGCAGAGCGTAATCCTAGCTCCAGTGCGAGTAATCCTAGCCCAGATGTAATGCTGTAATCGTTGGACCCCTGGATGTGGGAATTTACCCTCATAAACTCGGGAGAGGCATCAGGCCAGAGCGTGGTATGTGACCTCTTTGGCAGGGAACTTGTTTGGCCTTGCAGGAAATGACTTGTTCATTTATTTAGTACTTGTTCAAGGTCCTGCACCAACAGCCGAGTGGGACTGAGCTCTTGAGCTGAGCGGCTCGGGGAGCAGCAGGGATGGGGCACAGGGTGGTGCTTGGAGGGGACGTAGGGGAACCTGCTTAAAGCTGTGCTGAATTGTCAGCATCTGCTTCGGGTCTCCGCAGAGCAGGGCTTGTACAACTGGCTCTGGGTTTGGGCCAGCTGCAGGGTCCCCCTGAAGAACTGTCTTAGAAACGTCCAGATCTCAGTTCCTGTTTGGAGTCCACTTAATTAAAATGTTACGGAAGTGCCGAGCTGCGTGCTGGGCTGGCTGACTTGCCAAAGTTGGGTGCCTGAGGTAGACTCTGTCATACCCACCTCAAAACACAGGAACCTGGTGCTTGGGATGTGAATGCAGGATGCTCAGGAGCTCTGGCAGGACATGATAGCAGAGGAATGCTGGCCACCCCGTCTGCTCACAGAGAGAACACAGGGCTGTGAGCTGGTGAGTAGCAGAAAGCCTCAACAGCTGTTATTCCGTGTAGGTTTGTGCTCCCCACCTTCCTGAGCTGATTGAGCTGTCTAGGTTCAATCCTGCCCTGTTTGTGGCTTGTGGCCACTCCTACCTGGGCTCTGGTGTGGCAGTGGCCCTTAGCTGAGCCTTTTCAGCAAGCTAACCCAGCAGAAAGCTAGCCTAGGATAAATACAGGGGGTTTTCTGCCAAATTAGCACACTAAAATGACTTGGTGAAGGGCATTAACAACCCAGAGAGCCCTTGGATGGTGGCTGTGGTCAGAGCAGCAGAACTCGTGGTGAGGTGGGGATGGTTTTTTGGTTCTGTCCCAGCCCTTTTTCAGTAGTTCTCTCATGCTGCGAGTCTTAAACAGTCCATACTTAGAGAAGGCAGGCTGGTCATTCGGCCCATTTTTGGTCAGAGATCCTCAAAAGGCTCGGCTGGACCTGTCATATATTCATGTGGCAGGTGCTTGTGTCTGTAGCCTCGTGGGAGGGAGACTGTGGAAAAAAACCAAACTGTCCTGGGGTGGGAGAGGGGAAATCAGCAGTCAGTCCTGCAGTTTGGAAAACTCCTCTCACCCCTGGAGCTGACCTGCTTATAGATATTGGCCTGTCCCAGGGCACTCTTCTCTGTTTTGCCTCTGTTCTTCTTTAAATTGATGGCAACTTTATGGTAGCTAGAAAAATAAATGTGAGTTTGCTTTTTTTTTTTTTCTGGTTTTTGTTCCTTTGGAGTAATTTAAGTTACCCTTTCTAGCTTTCTTGTCCACAAGGAAGCATAAAAAATTTAGTTTTCATAGAGCCTTCCCTAAGATAAAACTTGAAGGAAAGAGCTAGGTTTCATGAAACCTGTTCCCGGAAACTTTGGAGTTTTGTGTTTTGGAATGAAATCCACATGGGATTCCTGGAGTGTAGAGCCTGAGGGATGCACCTTGTTACACCCTTGCTTAGAAGCCAGTGGAGCAGCTTATGGCAGCCCCCACAAAGCTGCAGGATTCCCCAACGGGCACAGCAACAGAGCTGCTCCCTGCTGGCACGGCTGTGCTCTTCCCCCCTGCTTTTCACAGCCCACAACCAGGAAGTTGAGCTGCAGTGGTGCATTTTTTTTTAATAAAAGGGGGTTTTACTCTTTTCCAGCCTTGTCTTCCTTGCCTCTCTCTAGACCAGTCTCTAGGCTTGGGATTTTAGAATGCACTGGGCATGTTCAGAGGCTTTGTTCTGCTCTGGGTTTTACCTTGGCTATTACCACAAGTCAAGTTAGACTAATGCCAAGAGCTGTTGGTAACCTCATCCTAATTTTTTTCTGCTGCTGTGGCTTTATGGGAAGAAGTAGTTGGGCATGCCCAGGTGTGGGCAAGGTGTTTGTAGTCCTGCCACTGTAATCATCGTGTCCTGTAGACATGCTCTCAGGAGAAAAGGGTTACACAGTGAGTAAGTCTTTGTGGCTGGTTTGCATTACTCACAGCATCAAAGGGAAATCCTTTGAAAATGAAGTGGTAAATGAAGCTCATGAATGGTTCTTGGCTGAGCCTAAAGGGATGGAGGTGTTCTACCTCTCCTCCCTGTGGGATCCTTGCTGGACTCCTCCAGCCCTGAGCAGCCTGTCCTTGTGTTATTTACTGCCAAGGGCATCCTGATGGGGTGTTTGCAGTTAGCTACTGGAAACCCACTGGGGCAGTTCCATCTCCCTCTGTCTTGTCTTATGGTGGAATCTTTTCTTGCGTGATCTTCCACAGAAGGTCAGGTCTCCACAGCAGTGAGCAAAGTGCCTGGTCAGGCGAGACTTGAGACCTGATTTTGTCAACTCGGAAGTGATAGCAATGGAGCTGCCTTGTTATGGAGATGGCTTGGGGATGAGCCTGCCGTACCTGGGGTTTTGCCAAGGTGTTGAGGCCTTGATCGCATCGGCAGTGGAGCCAAGTCCCTCAAAAGAGTATCTGCAGATCTGTAAGACAGGAAAGAGGTCCAAGTCAGTGTGTTTGTACTGTAGTGTGGCTGGATCTCAGCAAAAGGCTGTTTTAAAAATCTCTAGATGCTAGGCTTTTCTTTAGGAGCAGGCTGAGAAGACTGCAATGATGATATTTCTAAAGAAGGAAAGGGAGCAGGATGGGATGTTATCCAACAACAAGGGCTGATGAATAGGAGCCCCCAGTATCTGGAGATGACTCCAGGCTGGATTAAAATCAGGAGCTTGATGTGGTCTGGAGATGTTTAAGCTTATTTTTTTGTGTGGTATCCCTGGGACTAGGAGCACTGTACCAAGGACTCCAGGGAGAAGTCCTGGGTCTTTTTCTTTTGGAAAAAGGGAAGCGTTGAAGAGGAGTCCAGATGTGGTGTCCGGGGAGAAGACTGTGTGGGACAGTACTTGCTGGGTCTTTATTTGCCTTTTATGGACTCTTTTGGCAAACTTGCAATGTCATCTGCCTATAAGCCTTGCCTGTGGGAAGCAGATGGTCTCCAGGTCCTGATGGGGTCCTGGAAATGGCCCACAGACCGTGGGGAGTGGGAGTGTGTCTCCAGCTGTACCTCCTGCCCTGCACTGTCCTCTCGCTCAGCTCTGTAGGCTGCCCATGGCAGGCCAAGGCGCAGGAGATGTGTTGGTGCATGTGAGTGTGTGTTGAGAAGGGGATATACCTTTCATAGAGAAACCCCACTCTTAGGCACAAAGGAGTGTGAGAAGGTGTCTGGAGGCGTGGATTTTGTCGGTTTGGAACCATCCTCTGCAGAGCTGTGAGCCCAGCAGCTGTGTGAGGTGGCTGAGATGCTTGGCCCAGCCTGAGCTTGCTGTACCTCCAGTCCCGTGTGCGGTACTTTGGCTCAGAGCTGTGTTTGTGTGTCCACAGGCAGTTAGGCCAGGGACCAGGGCTTAACCTGCAGCATATGAAGTGCTGGGCCTGAGTTCAAGTGGGCTGGTGTGTGTACGAGGTTAACCAGGTCCTGCCTCACTCAAGCCATTCTTCAGCCCATGGTCTTGTCGGAGGAAGCGAGGCAAGTAAGCATGTCCTCGAACTATAAGGGCTGAGCCTAAAGGGAAACTGAGGTACAAGAGAAGCTCCTGGGAGTCTCCTGGCACAGGAGTGATAGACTCACGGAGCTCAGGTCTGCAGATGGGTTTTTGCACTGGTCTGGAGTGTTCTGACGTGTCCTTATGTATCAACCTTGGAAAGCTCCTGTGGCCCCGTGGTGGCTGAGGGATTAAAGTGCACAGCCAGGGTGTCCTCCTGACCTGTCAGCACAGTGTATCTTGTCTATTGCAGTGCTGGAAGAGGAGAAAGATGTGTTTGGATATTGCTGAGTGAGCTCCTTTAAGGGGAACATTGGTATGCCAAGGCTCATCCTCAGCATTTGCTCCAGCAGCAGACATCACCTATTCAACCAGAACTGCAAACAGATTTTGAGAGCTCAACTGGGGAAGAGCCTGCTGAAGTCCTGAGCTACAAACAACTGAAGGATCTGCCATTAAAATAATCCTCATTCAGAGATAGACTCTACTGGTGTTTTTCCCTAAGATGGCCAGAACATCCTGTAACATAAAGCAGGAGGAGAAACGAGCCTTACATGGACATTGCTTTCTGCTCTGAGAAAATCTACCCTGCAATTCTCAGTGCACCTCTGCGTAATGGTTGATTTGTATTTTGTTGAGAGAATGGGACAGAAAGAAACTTCTGTAAATGAATGTTGCATACACTGACACAGTGCAGCAGTTCATTTTAGGGAAACCAGAGCATAAGCTGTGCCAGTTGAGGTTATGCACCATGACGTGTACAAGAAGGCTCATTGCACTGGAGTTCTGTTGTTAAAAAAGAGCAGATACATGTGATGTGCAACTCCCAGGGTGGTGGCAAGCAGAAAAGAGCTGTTAAATGCCCCGCTTTTGTGGTCAGTGAGTGCCAGGCAGTTTGGGAGCAGATGGGGATTCTGGCTGTGATCCTACTTGTAGAGTAGGTTCTGCTTCCTTCTCTGCAGGAGGGTGCCTGGTGGTGTTGGGGCACTTGGGGCGGAGGATGCTATAGAGCCCTGTGGAGGAGAACAGCCCTGCTGAGCTACACAGTCAGGAGAGGTCTCATGGATGGGGTGGAATGAAGTCCTCTCTAGAATGTAGGCTGCTGGGTGGACCAGCCCCTGGGCGGAACCAGCGTAAGGCAGCGTGGTTCACATTTTTTGACAGGGCACAGGTTTTGTGTCTTGGGTCTCGGTGGGCAGGGACCATCCTGCTGCAGGACCAAGTTCACTGGCTGGTGCCAGGGTCCTCACAGGCCTTACGGAAACCAAGCTGACACTACCCTTGTCCCAAAGAGCTCCTTTCCAACGCAGTGACCTATCAGTTACAGCTTGCTTGTTCACAGTGCACTTGTTCAACAGGTTCCATGGGTGGTACTCACAGCACAGTGCTGCTGGCTGTGGACTTCTCAGAAGGCAATGGCATTAGAGGGGAGGGAGGGGGAGACAAGGCAGTGCTTAAAAAAACCCTCAGGTTAATTTTGCTGCTGACTGCTGACAAAGTAAAATAAATTGAGTTTTGCGTTCTTTGGATTTATTCTTACACTAAATTGGAGGAGGCAGCAAATCAAGCTTGTTCAGAAGTGGATGAGTTTTCCAAGAAAGTAACTGAGTAATGTAAAAGTCTTTTGAGTTAAGAAATGATCCAAGGGGAGGTTGCAGGAGTGCCTGTTTCTATAACGGAGGTGCTCCTGGCCTCAGAGCATCTTTGTTGCCTCCTCTGGACTCGCTCCAAGAGGTTCAAGTCCTTCTGATGTTGGTAGCCCCAGAGTTGGATGCAGTATTCCAGGTGGGGTCTCACCAGAGTACAGTAGTATTTTTAAAGTCCTGATCATAAGGCTGTTAAAAAAAAAAAAAAAAAGCTGAGGCTTTTTGTTTAATTTTAGTGAAAGCCATGTATTTTTCCAAGGGAAGCACGAGTTCTCTTAACCCCAGTATGTGTCCCTCCGGTGCGCGGTTCCGAGGCACCTGAGGCACAGGGCTGTGCGCGGGTGGCAGAGCTGTTTGGGAGAGGGAGGCTGAGGACCCGAGGACTCTGGGGCTGGCGTCTCAAATTGTTTAAATTGACTGTGGTGGCACCGTGCCAGCTGACACCAGCTGAGAATCTGGACAGAACAACTTGTCCAAGGTCACCTCACGGGCTAATAGCAGAGCAGTGAATTAAACCCGGGTCTGCAGAGTCTCACTTCAGGGTAAATAAAGAATTGCTTACCACTTCTTGGGGGGTCTGCCTGTCTTAAAGCCTTATAAAGAAAAGACAGCATCAAACTCTTGATTCTGGTATGATGTAGAGCACTATCCTTTTGTGCCAGGATCTCTGGTTAAAAATAGAAAGTTTTTTTCCCCTCTATAGCATTACTTATTTCCTTAAAACACTTTATGACATTCCGGGCCAGGTTCATTTCTCAGAGAAGAGGGGCAGAGGTTCTGCTGTACTACTCAGGACTGGTACCTGTTTGTGCTCAGGTTGCCTCTGTGACTGTCTTTTCCAGCAGGTAGGGAACATTCCCCAGGTGGGAAAATTAAGAGTGTAGTTAGCAGTTTGGACACAAATTGCGTCCATGTCATCTACTTGTAGGGACAGACTGCCTTTTCAGGGGTCTGCAAAGGAGTCTCTACAAGCTTTGGTCAAGCCTTAGTATGGAAGCCCTTGAAAGCGTTCAGCAGGCTTCGATGCTGGTGTTCCCCTGGTAAGGGCCAGTCTAAAAGCTGCTGAAGCCAAGAATTGGTTTTGATAGTTTTCTCTATCCATCTGTGGTCATTTATGAAGTATTTCTCCATGTGTGTAGAGATGCTTTGCTTCTTTTTTTTTTCCTTCTTTTTTCCCCAAACCCTTGAAAAGCTTTTTCAGTTGCCGTCATGATGGTTTGGGTATGGGAGTGAAATTAAAATTCAGGATCTGCAGCAGAGAGATGCGAGGCTGAGCAGCTGGTTTTTGCTGGAGGGAGCCCCATGGCTGATTTCCTCACGTGGGACTGGAAAAAGGGACCCAGATGGTACAAAGCCAAATGGAAAGAGCAGGAAAGTGGCTGTGCGCTCCCTGTCCCGTGACATGCCTCTGTCACTACGTGCATCCTGCACAGGGGAGCTAGGGCTGGCACCCATGTGTTCAGGTGAGTTTGAGCTTCACAGCCAAGTCCATCTGCAGAGATGAGGGACAAGCTCTCAGCTGGAAGAAAAGACAAGGGACAACCTGGGACAGCTCAGTAGTGACACCTGTTGACTGGGAAAATGGCTGTGTCCGTGACTGAGTTTGGGAGGACAATGGGAGGCAGGAGAACCCGAGATGTTTTGGTGGGTTAAGTCTTGGTTTGGGCCATCAGTGTGGAAGGTAGGAGCGGAGGTGGTGTGGTTCATTAGCAGAACCTGTCGTGGGAGGGAACCTGCAGCAGGACATGACTGACTTTTTCCAGATAGCTGAGGCTGGAACTTTCACCCTGGCTGATTGAAATGCGCCTGGCTCCGATTTGTGATTCTCGTGACTGCTGGGCTTTATCCTTCTCTTTCCTGAGTACCAGATTTATTTCTAGATATGTTTACTTACTTCTAATAAATATAAGAGAGATATGTCCTGAGGCTTCTATATATATTTGTCTGTAATTAAGGTAGGATTAATTGCTTAAAATTGTGTTTAAGGGCCTGTTCTGAGATCAGCAGATAGGAGCATGAGATAAAAGCATAATGAATACATTATGTTATAAATAATGGACACAGCCTGTGCACAGGCATCCCTGAAAGGTAATAGCTCTTTCAATATTTAATTAAGTGGGTACCGTAGGGAAAACACTCTCTGTGACTAAGGTAATTTTCAACCTGGCTTAGCAACACAGATCAGTCTGAATGAGGGCAAAGATCTGCATGCAGTGTGGCGACCCTTGGTAGGCAGTGTTCATGGTAACCCAAGAACAGGTTTGGTGCCTGGAGAGCTGGTGAGAAGGGTTAATGTTGAGGGTTGATAGGAGATGCCGATAGCACCTGCAGGATTTGTTGGTACTTCTGCTTTGCTCATTTGCTGATCCAGGAGCATAGGAAGCCCTGTTCTTCTGTTGGCTTTGTAGAAGCAGGCTTTCCACAAGGACACCTGATGAATGCCTTCTCCTCTCTCAGAGCCCATTTGCCTGTGGCTAACTTATGGCTTCTCCAGACCAGATTCATTTACAGGCCAGTGGTAGGGAACAGGGGGGGCCTGCTTGTGGTGAGAGACCACAAGTACCATGGAACACCTGAAGCATCTTGCTGGGGCTCTTGCTCTCCGGTGTTAATTTAAGCCCTGGGCACTGGGAACAAAAGAGCTGCATTAGTGCCAGGAATTCAGTTTCCTGGGGAAGAGAGCACAGCATCAGTTCCGAGGCCAGAGGCTGCCCTTCGGCATGTTCTCTGAACAGATACAGAAAGAGGGGAATCGTCCTACTCCACAAGGCCTGGATTCACACCTTATCCGTAACTGCTCATTCATGGTTCCGAGCTCCTGCACACTCCCATTTCATTATGCTTTGATCCCTGTTCCTGCACTCGCTCCACTGCAGCTCTGCCATGCCAGGGTATCAGGTGGGCAGAAGAGTCGCCTCAGTGCTGGCTTGTGAGGGCTGCAGAGGCCTGGCCTGCCCTCCCGCAGACCCTCCAGACCTCTCGGTGGGCTTTTCCGGCTTTGTGCTTCCTTGCCTGGCTATCAGTGACTTTTCCTGAATGTCACATCATGTTAGGGGTGCTTCTAGGGAGCAAATCCAGACTTGGTACTGAACAGTGGGGTTAAATATCAGAGCTGGTGTCTTGTCTGGGGCAGAGACCTCGTCTCGGCGCTCAGAGTGCATGTTTCCAGCATTGTGGAAGCAGTAAATTACGATGATTAAAAAAAAATACAAGTTAGAGATTTATGGAGTGTTGTTGCAGGGAAACACAAGGGGAAAAGAGTTGTAAGGCAAAGAGACAGGAGAAATAGTCTTTTTAACTTGAAAAACATGTTTGTATTGAAATTGGACATGAAAGGTCCCTTTTCCCTTGTGCTTGTTTATTTTTTTGCAAATTCCATTTTTTTCTTTATCTTTTGTGGAGAAAAGCATGAAAAAACCTCTCTTTTGTGACAGTTCCCCTATAATCAGAGATACCAGACTGGGAACCAGGGCTTATGAGAGTCTTTTCAGTCTTTTTTCCTTTTCTTTCTTTCTTTCTTTCTTTCTTTCTTTCTTTCTTTCTTTCTTTCTTTCTTTCTTTCTTTCTTTCTT
>JAWWES010000115.1:5462219-5493727 GCA_035583135.1 Lophotriccus pileatus
TGCCTGCTCCACCAGGAGCAGGAATGGCGTATGCCAAGCGCTGGAGCTCGGGCAGCCCAGCACCCTGGGATGTGTGACGAGCTGCATCACAACACAGAACTGTCTGTAAAAACAGGGCGTGCTCTGGGCAAAATAATGAAACAGAGTGCCAGCTGCTTGGAATGTTCAAACCAGGCAGACCCCCCGTAGACACGAGCTCGGCATGCACATGTGCTCATCCAAAGTTACTGGGAGGTTTTCAGGTTTGTTTCTATTTCCATCCCCAATTTTAGGATTTTAGGATATTGTCAGATATCCTAAATTTCAGGATAGTGTCAAATACCTTTTAAGAGGCTGGTGCTGGATGTGGGGCAGCCATTGCCTGAGCGCTTTGTGAGCTGTCTGGCAGCTTCTCTCTCAGGGGCAGTTTGTGCCCCATGCATGTCCTTCTGCTGGTGTTGTACCTATGCTGGTGGCCAAAGGTAGGAGCCAGGCAGTGCCGCGGCTTTCTGTCCCTTCCAGCATCCCCCAAACGTAGGCACAAGGTTGGGTGAGGATCTGCCGGGAGCTCTCCAGGTTGTTTATGCAGTTGTGGTGGTGCATCTCTGCTGGAGAGGGGAAAGTACTTTGGAATGAACCCTTTTCTTGATTTTTTATATATATGCATGTGCACAGAAAAAAGAGAGGTGGGAAAAAAAGAAATTAGCAGTTCTGACCACTGTATTTGTGATATGGTCTCGAGGCTGCAGCAGTGTTAGCCCAGGCCTCTGGTGATGGATGGGAAGGTGCTGACAGGCTGAATGGCCACTTCTAGTTAGCACTCATTAATGGTCTCAGAGTGAGCTTCTGCCCTGATGAGTGTGACTTTCTGGTGACCTGTGGCGCTCTGTCCTGCAGCCTGGCAAGTGTCCATGCCTGTCCCAGTGACACTGCCTGTGGAAGCATCCAGGGGATCACCCACCGCACCAGCTCCAGCCCTGAAGGACTGTGATGAGTCATGAGCCAGAGGTGCTGTCTTCCCGTCTCCTAATTGATGGGAGGAGAGGAGGAAAGGAGGAGGTGATGACTATTTTGCATTAAAACAGGGATAATTAACTGCTATAGAATTTTGCTAGAAAACAAAGCAACAATTCACAGTCCAGACTCCATCGTGGCTCGGCAGAGTCGGGGTTCACGCATCCTGTGGACTGTGTTGCTGTGGTGAAGGAGCAAGCCTACCCTGTCCCTGGGCACGGGGAGCCCTGTGCCTTGCCCCCCGGCACCTATGGAGGGCTTCCTCGGGGGGATGCTGCTTTGGGGTCTCTAGGGGCAGCTGCCTGCAGAAGCTAAACCTGTTGCTCCATAAAACCTGGCTGCAAGCCGTGTGCCTGATGGGATCCCTGCCTGTGTTCATGGTAGATGTGGCCTTATCCATGTGCCACGGCCACGTCAGCATATCTGAAGCAGGGCCCTGGAGGAGGAAGAGGGGACTGCTCAGGCTGAAGGTTTATCTGACACTGCCTTCTGACTCCATCTGCATCCAGTGCCATGTTCACAGGGAAAAGTGCATGCAAAGTGTGAGATGTGTGTACCATTCAGATTTGGGCCAGTGGACTGAGTGATGCTTCCCTGGTGTACTCTCTCATTTCCCAGTAACTCTCTGTGTAACAAGTCAGTAACTGATTTCTCTGTATGAAGTAGCTCCTCGGGCTTCATTTTTCTCTGGGAATTTGAGCGTATTCTGTGCCCTGTGTGAGCCTTTGTGCTCTGCAGTAAGAGCTGCTGAGCTATGCCTCTTGGGAGGATGCCTCTCTGCTGGGGAAAAGGGAAGGAGGAAACAGATTTGCTGTGAGGGGACTCACTTCAAGCGAGCAGGACTCTTGAGGATGTCCTCCAGGGTCGCTGGTTGCTTTGAGGACCTTCGGTGAGGCAGGTTGCTGCATGCAGGGATGCAGCAGCTTTCCTGTAGCCATAGCAACCGCTGGGGATGTGATGGTAAGTGCTGGCATCCCTGGACCAATGGGCCTGGAAGAGAGGTAGAAATGGGTGTGGCTTCAAGGCCAGGCAGTGAACTACCCCACAGTCATTCGGGTGAGTGGGGCAGACATGGCCCCAGCCCAGACGGATGGATGCCCAGCACCCGACTCCCTGACTGGGAGGTGTCCTCTCTTGTTAACTTTTTTCCCAGATTTATTGAACTGCTCCTTGGAGCTGCCTGTGTGCGGGTCAGAAACCCCTGTGGTGCAGGCAGGGCCTTGGTGCCCATCGGTCCAAGTCGGGGTGGTCTGACAGGTGCTGGGTTTGATCTGCTCCTATCTGGGAGGCAGCACACTGGAGCCAGGTCTGGAGGCCGTGCCACAGCAGTGCAGGGGTCTGCAGAGGCTCTGGCTGCCCCCCCAAAGCTGAGAGGTGGGCAAGGGATAGGTAAGGACAGGTTGGAGAGCAGTAGACAGAGGAGTGCAGATAAATTCCATCACATAAACCATGTCTTGAAGTGAGATTGTCAAACAGCTACAGAGTCTGAGGCTCCTGTGGGTAATGCTGAAACTCCCCTTCTCCCCCATCCCTGGTAATCAGGATTACAGATTTAATCAGGATTCAGGAGCAGGCAAATACTTGGACTGGGTGATGGAAAGTTCCACTGAGCCACCACGACTCTTATGCTGGGAAGAAGCTGGCAGTGGGGGAATCAAGCTGTTCATGGAGCCTCCATGTTTGAATTGATTTTATGTTCTGCTTGCACTTCGGTTCCTCCTTGGGACGTGTCCTTCCGCGCTTCCTTTTTCTTAAAAAATTTCCAAGTGAAACGTGAAAACCAGTGTGTCTCCTGCCCTCCTCCACTACGTCTCTGCTGAATGCTTTGGATTGAATCACTGTCTTCTGGGAAAGACTTCTAGGGACATTTAACTTGCCTTCAGTACGGAATGAATAAACAGGTGAACAGGCAGGAAGGTGAGAGGACCCTGTGGTCTGCAGCTGAGTCATGTAGTGTGTGGTTATCCGTAGTCTGCTTGGCTTCAAGTTTCCTTGAAGCCTTTGGCAGTGCTTGGGGATTGCTGGAGGAGACAGATGTTGGTGCACAGGCACGTGTGTAGCTATGCCACTGAGCAAGCGTGTGACTGTGTAAGTCCTGTTTCCTCTGCAGAGCACATGGAACTGCTGTGCCCACCGAGTGACAGTGGACATGATTGATGTTTCCCTGGCAAATTTTTCCATCTAGGAAATTCCCTGCTGCTTCAAGTCTGTAAATCAGGATTGGATGGCCTATTAAGGGAGTGTGCTGTCAGTCAGTGTTTCCCATCCTGTTCTGATTTTGCAGATGCTTGATGTATTCCCAGGGAGGTACAGGCTTGCCTGCAGCCAGTTGGACTAGGAAAAGGCACGCTTGCTTTCGCTCCTTGTCCCAGCGCTGGTGGTGCCAGTGTGTTCCTGCAGAGCCTCTCCAGGTGACGCTGCTCCTGGCAGAAGCCGTGCAGGTGACGCTGGGACACCTGGTGTCCCCCACTCCTGCAGGTGGGGTGCTACCAATCCCACTGGAGCTCAGGCAAACAGAGGGCTGGTGGGCTTAAAGCAGAGCCTGTTGCCTAATTTCAGAGGGAGGTTTGCAAGCAGACCAGACTTAATTTACTGTCTTATTTTTTTACTGCCACAAGATTAGTGGAAGAAATATGTCCTTTGTAGTTTATCTGTAAAACTTTAAAAATTAAGTGAACTGTTAAAACGATGTTGCTGTGCACAATTAGTGTATGGAAAACTGAAACAAAGGGGAGGTTTGTGCTTGGTGCTGGGAAGGTGACAGGCTGTATGCCTTGTCAGGTGTCTGCTCTGTGTCGATGGCTGTGTAGGTGCTGTAAATTGCAGAGGAGGGAGGTTCTGTAGTGTGCAGTCCGGTGGTGTAGGTTCCCCTTCTGGGCAGGATGGGCTGTAGGAGGCTCAGGAATGGTTCAGGGTTGTGTTGCCTGTCTGACAAGCTGCACCACATAGCAGCAAGGGCTGAGGTGCTCAGGTCTGTAAGAATGAGGTTGACTGAGATCCAGGGTAAACAGAAACTACCTGGGAGGTTCTGTACGGAACCTCAGGTGTGGCTGTCAGGGCAAATGCATCTTTATTTCTTGATGTGCTTAACAGCAGGCACACTGGGACAGCCCTCAGAGTGCTGACACAGGCAAACACGCTCTGGGATGGCATGTAAATAGGTGCACACTGTTTATGTAGGGGCGAAAATAGTTACAGGAAAGTCAAAATAAATAGTTTCTTCTGATGCCTTTACGTTTTTCCTTTTTTTTTTTTTTTAAAACATTTTATTGCTCTTCTGTGTTATACTGTTTTGTTATTAAATTGATTTGAATTTTAAACAGAATAATTTCACCTGCTTTCTAATTTTTGGGTAAAAATACTTGAAATCCTCCTCTTGACTTACACGTTTCAGTGTGAAGGTGTCTGTGTGCGGGTGTGTTTGTGCCAGGTACGATGCACCCTCTTCCCAGCCCAGAGGCCAGAGTGTTTGCTCAGGAGGCTTGGGGTGAGCTCCAGGCTTTTGGAACAGTGCCCCAGCTCCAGGTCCTGCAGCAGCTGGGGTGGCCAAGGAGGAAGCTGGGCTGTTCCAGCTCTCCCCGGGCGCTGCCGATGCGGGCGCTGGGCAGGCAGCACGTTCCTGAGGAGGGGGGTGAAGATAGATCCATCACAGCTTTTGAACAAGAGTACTTTCCTTCCAACGTTGGCAGGAGTGAACAACTTTGGAGAAGCATTAAATCCTGAAGCAATTAAATGTATCAGCAAAGTGGGATTTTTTTTTTTTCCTTTTGTGAGATATTTTGCCAGCTGTTGTTTATGGAAAAAAATCTAAATCTTTTTTATGAGAACTGTTTTTAGGTTTCTTTCTGTTTGGGGCTGATTTATACATTATGCAATAGCATGGGAAGGCAAAATATTTATTTACTAGTATGAATATTTAGAGGAAGAATAAGTGAGAATCAGTCTGTATCGACAGCTTAGCCAGAGATCCAGGACGATGTTACCAGTGTAAAAAGTGGCACAATTAAATTGTAAAGGAGCAGCAAGACAATAAATTGACCTTCCCCTGCCTATGTCTGGGTCATCCCTCTGCCTGCACGACCTCATCCTCCTTGCCAGGCTCCATTGCTAGTGCACAAAGACATCAAAACCCCAGGAGTTGATAACTTCTCTGTTGCTGGAAATGCTGGTTTCATGGAGCCCAGAGAAAGGAGGGATGTGTGGAATGGTTCCTGATTGGGTTGGCTGCGTTTGGGAGAAACTGAGGAGGGGAGTGGGTTCTCCTTGCTTAAGTTTGCTGAATGGTATTTGGGAGAGGCTTCTTTTATACAGCACCATTCTGAGAAATACACGGTCTTCATGCTGTTCCCTTTTCTTTTTGCTTGTGATGAAAGAATGTTGATTAGAGCTCTGGGTAAGCAGCGTGTCATTGTTTGGGATGAGGCATGCCATAGGAGCAATACTGCTGTAGGAAGGAGGCCCCAGACTCGATGTTAATTATATTGCTTGTTGATTGCAAAAGATTGCACCAAATGACAGTTTATGAGAGCTGGGCTATCTTAGGAACAAATAGTGTAAGTGGGTTGGAGCTTTGCAGAAAATAAACAATGTGGGGGAAAACACGTCTTTATGGTTCAGACCATCAGCTTCCAAAGGGTCATTGGGAAGTGACTTCCCTGGGATTGGGAGGAGGTGGTGTGCCTTCTTGAGCTGGAGCTGACTGGAAAGATGTGGGAAAATACCCCAAAACTTCCTGCTGTAAAAATGGAGCTCAGTAAATTCAGGGTCACTTGCGATGGCAAGCACCAGGGTAACTTGAGAGACCCTGAGCACCTTGTGCTCCAAGGGCTGTGTGTTTTCATCACAGACTAAAGATTACAAAGTTTCATTATTTCAAAAGGACAAGGATGTTTCTCCACTGATGTCCAGAAAACAAACAAAACCAGAACCTCAGGACTTGGCTGGAAATCATAATAGGAATTTGAATGAAATACAACTACTAGCAAGCAAACCAAGCTGAGACCTGTGAGCAGCGTTTTAACTCGGTGGTATTAAACAGAGAAGTTGCAAACCTTCCTGGTCAGCATTGCTGTGGAAATGAGAGCTGACCTTTAGCAGTCGTGGAGTAACACTGCGTCCCGTTCCCTGCCTCAGGAACACGCAGTGAACAGCCGTAAATAAAGGATCACGGAGACGGAGACTTGTCGAGGTTTTGCAGCTCTCTGGGCGGTTGGTTGATGTCTGTAGGGAAGGGAGGAGTTGGAAGCAGAGGAGCCGTGTGTGCCCCTCGGCAGAGTGGTCACACGGGACAGACTCCCGTGGGCTGCCTGGCACACGTGGGAGGGTGCCAAAGGTGTCCCTGTTGTGCTCGGTTGTGCTTGGCCATTCTGTTAGTTTTGCAGGCAGGTTGTGGGAGGTGGCTGTTGTTCCCCATTTTGTGTCTGACGGGCTTCACTCATCCTCTTCTCCCACTAAATGGGATATGGTAAGAATACCCGCAGAGCTGCACTTGGTCTGGCAGAGAACATGGGGGAGAAAGCAAAGCAAAACCCCCTTGGGCTTTGTGTCCCAGTGGAAAATAGAGAGTGTTGCTCAGTTCTTTGAGGAAGACTCAAGTGAATCGTATCTGGTTGGCAGGAAGCACACGGCCCAAAGCAGCCAGCCCCGAATGCAGAAGGGTTTGTGAGGTCTGTGCCTCCAGAAAGCATTACTTGCCCCACAGCATGCCCTGAAATAGTAATGTTTTGATAATGTTTTGGGGGTAACTAAGCTGGAACATGTGTATAACTGTTAAAATCATGAATGCCAAAAAAGGAAATCCATGCTAAGCTCAAAAATATGAACTCATCATTTAATTCGGATAAATGTTACCATTGTAATTTGGTTTTGTTGCATTGTGCTATAGGCTTTTTGGCAGGGATTTCACGGGGGGTGAGGAAACAGCAGCCTGATGCTTCCCTCAAGCCTTTTTGAGACTATTCTCTTAGTTTTGCCAAAGCATATGTGATACATTCTTCAAAAATCCATCTTGGGTTCCTCAGCCTCCTGCTGGAAACTGCTCTGGAGGCTAAATGTGGGACAAAGCAGATCTTGGATGCCCCCGTTCCCTGGCTGTGCACCACGGAGTTCTCCCCCGGGCTGGGGGTTCGGCTCTGAAAACCAGGGCAAGGGGCTGCAGTTAAACCCAGCAAGGAAGGATTTGGCCCCTCCGCTCAGCTGGACCTTGCATTCCAGGAGGAAAGGAAAGTTCTGGCTGTGTGTGCTCCAGGGGACATAATTTGTTCGATCTGCAGTAAAATCATAATTAGCTGGGCTGGTCTTTAAGGTTGGTCTTTGAGCAAACAGTCCCAGGGCTTTCTTACTTTTGCATGTGGGCAGCAAACCCAGACAAAGCCATTGCACATCTCTGAGCACACAAAATCGGTTTACAGTCCTTACGTAAGGGTGTGTCAGAAGTGCCCTGTCAGGAGAGGATGATTAAAAATCCAGAACCCTTTGATAGGGGGAGTTTCTTAGTTTATTTGAGGGAAGTAAAGCCCTTTGCTTGGATCTGAAATTAACATGCAGTTTAATTTGTTGCACTTGTTTTAGTTCATCAGCTGGGCGCGGGTGAACTTGGGTGGAGATACATCAGAAAATTAAGCTCTACCCCTTAGAAAAAAAAACCACGAAGGCTTTTAGCTGCCATTGTGCAGGAATTACAAGGTTGGATAAGGTGGTAGGGGGAAGGCAATTTTTAAAGCCAGTAGACTGGTTCTTTTTATTTACTTTCAGATCTGGGAAACCTTTTGAAGCGCTTTTCTGCAACTGTGAGGACTCAAGAATGTGTTTTCATTGTTCGATTGCCTTTCTGGCTTTGGTTTTTAACTTCCTTGTGATGGAAACGGGTCCAACCCTCCTATTCTGTGAGGGGACACTGGATGAAGGCTGCTGGGCTGGCCTGCAGGGCAGCTGCCACGTGGCCCTGCTGCTGCCCGGGGTGGGAGCTGGGAATGAGGATGTGCCTCGGCACCGGGCTGAAGGGAGCCAGGAGTGTGTGTCTCCCGGAGAGCTGTGCCGAGCTGTGCAAAAGCTGTTGGAGGTTCAGTCCTGCCTGTCCTCAAGGCCGGCTCTTGGGAGGTTCTGCTGGGGGATAGGACTTTTGGCTGCTGAGGGCTTTTACTCTGCAGGGGGGAAGGAGCTGCATTCACAACTCGACTGTTGCACCTGTATGGCGGGATGAGGGGCACAGGGAGCTGAGTGGCACCCGGGAGTCATTCGCCATTTTCCCCAAGTTCTCCCAAATTTTGGTATTGGGGGCAGTGTGCAGAGGATGCTGTGCTCTGGTGCTGAGAGCCACAGGCATATGGCAGTGGTAGGAGTGGTTACCATGGAAACCTTCCAGCAGCATGACATCACCAGCACTGTCACATTTAAGCTTTTCAAGGCTTTTTGGATTTCAGCAATTACATAACTTTGGAGAGGTTAGGCTGGGGCTTGGATCTAATCAGTATTCAGCGTCTTAGTTGAATTACATTTTTAAAAAAGCCGAACACCCCAATCCAAAAGTGCCTGGCTGCACAGGCAGTGGTGGTTGCAGCAGCAGTTACTGCATGGGATGCTGGTAATGGAGACTTTGCTTCTCTCCTCTCCCTAACAGCTCATACCTGCCCTGTTGTGACCCTCTCAGACTTGGGCACAGCTTTGCTGCTCCTGAGCCCTGAGGGATGCAAGAAAGGAGCACAGGTTGCCCATGGGAGTCAAGGCAAGCGAACGTGTTCATCTGTGTGTTGGACAAACTTTTTGCTGTCCCAAAGGTGCTGAAGATTTACTATGGAGATCCTTTTGGGGTCAAGGCACTAGATGGGCCCTCATTCAGCCGTGCTGGGGGTCAGGAAGTAATTTGAATTCATGTGAAGGTGACTTTATGTGTAAGGGGTGTACGTGGTCATTGCTGCCTCCACTCCTACAGAGTGATGTGTTCTGGCAGCGCTGGTGCTCTTACTGCGGCCACAAACTAAAACATCCCCGTTGGGGCTGTTGGAGCCCTATTGGAGACTGTTTTGACCGTGGTGTAGATGTGCAGTGAACCCAGTCAGATCCTGCGTGCTTGAAGTGCAAGCTTCAAGGCTTTCTGATCAGCTTGGACAGGGTCTACAGGCCCTAGAGCCTCAGGCAAGCTGGAGCCACTCTGGGCTGGGGGCAGCAGGAACTGCTGGCCCAGCTGGGCTTGGGCAGCTGCGTTAGCAGCTCACACTTGCGGCAATAACAGCAGCACAGAAATAGCTCTCTGGAAAACAATTCCATGGATTCATCCTGCTGCCTCTAGGTGCTCTGCACAGTTTTGTGCACACCTTTTGATTTAAGCCTTCTGGCAGAAGGAAATGTTTCAATAAGAGTTAAAATCCAGAAGTTTTGTGCAGGCCCTTTTCCCTCTGGTCAGTATCTGTGCCAGTGTCCCTGAAGCAGGTACCCAGCTGGGGCTCCTAATGATTATTGTGAGAGAGTGTTCCTGTGTGATTGACTCTTAATGTTTACATTTATCCTGCTGGGAAGTTCTGTGCAGGGAAGACAACAGTATTCAGTATCTCCCAGCTGCCAGTTTACTTGGAAATCTGTTCTGGGAGTCAGTAAAGTGAAATACGTGAGTTAAAAGGTATTAGCAATGATATTAGTGTTTTTTGTTGTCTTAAGAAATTATTCTTACCTAATTTGTGGTTCCAACTGAAGTGATGAGTCTGCAGCAAACACCCACCTTTATAAATGATTGTGTAGCTCATGTATGGATCCGACTGCCGGAGACTGTCCTGTGTGTGTTGGCATGGCTGGAATCTGCAGTGGTGTGGGGAAAAGAGGAAGGATGAGCACATTCTTCATATTTACTTTTTCACCCAGTTTATGCATGAGCACTTCCATAGTTTGTGTCAGCTCACAGTTTTCTCAGCAGGGACACGTATTTGTGATAGCAAGGCCTTAAACTTCAGTATCTAAAGTGCCAGATAGGCATGAAAAATAAACAGGCATGCTGGGCACTGTGCACCTGGATGCTCAGCAGCGAGGGGCTGCAGTGCCCAGCCAGGGGTTTAGAAGCCTGATGTTCTTTCCTCATTGGCGCTCAGCTGTGGGCAGCTCAAACTTGCCCTGCAGATGCTCAACACCACAAGTGAAAGGAGATTTCTGTTCCCAATTGTGCAGAGCAATGTATCGGCACCTGAGAGTGTAGGGAGGTGCTTTTCCCATCCTGGAGGTACCAGGCAAAGGCAGGGCAGTGGTTTTCACCTGTGGTTGGGGGGTCTGGCTGGGGGAGTCCTCACCTCTTTCAGGATATGGGGGTTTGTCCTTTCGATGTTACTTCTCTCACGAGGCTTTCCTGTCTACTTGCCCCTCTGTGAGATTCCCTCTGTCCTGATGGTGGCTGGGAGAGCCCTAAGAGTGCTAATGAAGGACTTGGTTCATCTTGTTCTGTAATTTCTGAATTGGATGACAGCTGGCTGCTGAGCCAAGGTTTTTTTTTGCTTGGAGCAAAAGAAAAATCTTCGTTTTGTTTCTGGCCTTCTGTATTAATTTTCTAGTAGTTGTTTGCGTTCACCATTCTGCCCAGTAATTTTTCATATGTGAACTTCAGGGAAGTACTCAGTGGTTTTCTGTTAAATGCAACTTAGTGTTTTTCTGAGACATTCAAGACTGAAGCTCCTTGTAGGAGATTTTGAAATAATGTAATAGTGAGGCAATAAACTCTGTAGGTAATGCAGAGAAAGTCTTGAAAGATGCTGGATTTGTTTTTAACCACAGTACAACTGCTCCAGATTTGGGGTTCCTGATTCAGCATTCCTGATTGTAATGATTTACAGCAGTGAAAGGCAAGTTAGTTCTAGGATTCTCTGGAACAAAAGATTGCTTGGGCCTGAAAGGAGTGACTTATCTTACAGTCTGACTAATGGGAAGTACAGCATGAAAATGAGGGGAAAAACTGAAATCCGGTGTAAACCAGTATGTCAGATTCTTAGCAGTGGCTGGAAGGTTGTCTTGGGAAGTAATACCCTGCTGACCGTTCTCAGCTGGCAGGGTTAAATGTTTCCTATGGGGAATGACACAAATCCCACTGCAGCCACGGAGAAGCGACATGGTGATCCACGCTCTGCGTGCTGTGAGGGATCAGGGTTTGCTGCGGCCACCTGCCCCTCAGCACCTCCCTGGCAGCTCTGGGACAATCCTCTGTGCCAGTGTACAACATGGAGACCGTAATGAACTACTCACTTGGCTGGAGGAAGTAGGACACCGTAAAGACCTCTCTTGGTGTTGTTTCTTCCATCTGGGTCCATAAGCTCTTCTGCCTTCAGGGATATCAGGGCCAGCTCTGCGTCTGAGCCACAGAAACCAGTGCCTGACAGGGCTTAGAATCCCAGACTGGTTTGCTCCAAGCCCCATCCAACCTGCCTTTGAACACTTCCAGGGATGAGGCAGCCACAGCTTCTCTGTGCCAGGGTCTCACCAGCCTCACTGTCAAAAAACTTCTTCCTCGTATCTGACCTAAACTGACCCTCCGTCAGCTTAAAACCATCACTCCTTATCCCTGCTAAAGGAATAAAGGGTTGCATTGCAGACTTGTGGGTTTATGGAGTGTTACCTGAGGGAAGGCAGCTTTTAAGCATTATTTATACTTTATTTATTTTAGCAAAATAATTTTGTGAATGTCGTATCACCTGCAAGAAGAGTGTCATACCTAGAATGATTCATAAACCAAATGGCATTTTACTGCTTATGGAGAGTTAATCTCCTAATCTGTTTGTCTTTTACCTGTAATTGTGTATGAAAGACAACTGTTATTTTAAGGAAAAGTGATTAAGCCCCCCATTTTTTACTTAGCTAATATCATTAGAGTCCACATACAAAATTTTGTTTGGCTAAATAGGAAATTCTTGTGGTTGCCTCCACTGAGGGAGTTGTCCATGATGGTATCAAAAAGGCTGTAACTTTTTTTTTTCCCCAATAAAAGATTATGATTAAGGAAGATCAGGCTGAAAAACCTCTACTTATTTTAAGGAGTCAAAAATGCTGCAATTGAATAGTTGCAACCAAAACTAGTTGCTTCCACCTTGTTGAACATGGGGACAGGTATGTTCACCTGACAAAGGTCGGTTTTAAACTTTCCCGGCCACCCCTTTAGGAGCCATCTTCCCCCCATCATCCTGTGCCAGCATCTTTCCATGGACCAGAGAGCTGCTGGAGCCAGGAGATGGCCCTGGTGGGGCTGGAGCCTCACGTCCCACCTTGCAAGTCCTTGGCTCCCTAGCACTACAGACCCTGGTAAAACCCCAGAATCACAGTATCAGTCCACTTTCATCCTGTCTGGCTGTTCCTGTGAAGCCTGGAGCAAGGGACCTCTCCGTCATCTGCAAATGACTGGGGGCAAATCTTTGGTCATCCTGCTGAGATGGTGGGCTGGTCCTGAGAGGTGTGGTCCTTCTCTCTCAAAATCCCCAAGCTTCAGCAGGTGGACAATGCCAGAAACCTGTGCTTCAGTGGGTCACTTGCAGCTCTTATCTGGTCTCCTCTTGTATTTGTATGGTCTGTCCACTTGCCTTTGCTGACATCAGAAGCAGTTCTTCACTCCTGACAGGACCATAAGAAGGAGTAACTTGGGAAAGAGCCAGGTGGATTTTATTGCAGCCTGAACATCCTCAGTAATATTGTCTGGTCTCTGCTGATTTCCCAATCAGTATTTTGTTAGTAATAGGTTAGAGAGAAGACAGTTTGACTTCAAGACGTGGTCTGAGCTAGTTGTTCTGGCATGCAGACATCAGTCGTGGTTTTATGTGTCATCTGGACATGCGGGATAGCTGAAAGGAATAAATTCCTGCTCCACAGTGTTGGCTCTTGTGCCAATACCAGTGTCACCAAGCTGGGTGGCTCTGGAGGGCAATCTTGCTCCCCTGGTCTCTTTCTGCAGCACAGGGATTAGGGTCACTGGGCAATGCCTTGTGAAGTGAAACTTGCTGGAGTTCATGCCACTTACAAGCTCTGTGGTAAAGCTGAAAGGGAGTAAATGAATCCCCCAGGTAGATCTGCACCACCCAACTGTGTGGCCCTAAAGTGTTATGCTCCTGCAGAAGCCGGCAGCCTGGAAACAATTTGCTAGCGGAGTTCATCAAGATTTGGGTCTTGGGATTGTCCTTTTCTCATGTATTTGCTAGTGGCTTGTGTACAGAAGTCAAAAGGCATGCAGCTGGGAGTTGGGCTCAGAGGAGGACCAGGCTGTCTTAGGGATGAGCACAACAGCCATGCCTCCGAGACAAGGTTCACAACACAGCTTCTTCACGGAGGGAAGCCAGTTCCTGAGCTCTGGCACATGAAGTGTTTCCAGCAGAGATCAGAAAATGCTCCAACACCCAATTCTACTGAGAGCTTGTTAAGACTGCTCACTGCAGCAATGTCAGCACACTGACAAAGTAACCAGGCTGGAGCAGGTAAATGGAAAATACTGTGATCATCAAGAGACTGTGAAGGCTCAAAATAAGAAACCAACACCTTGGTCTTGTTTAGTGCAGCCTAGTAAAGTAAGTGCTATTTGTATATAGACAGGGGTAAGTGCTAAGCTGGTTGGACAGGGCTGGCGCAAGAAACAGGGAATAGAAATTGGCAATGAATAAATACGGGCTGGAAACCAGAAACTTCTAGCCATAAGATGGGCAGTTTGTAATAGCTTCCAGGGAAAAACCAGACCAGCCCCAAATCAGGACCAGTGAGGTCCCCGCTCAAATCCAGTGGCATACAGGAAGGCTCTGGAGGACTGGCCTCACACAGTACCACAGGGTGATGTTTGCGTAGCTACCAGGAGACCAGAGCCCCAGTGTGGAGTAGCCTGCTTGGGCACATGGTTGGAGGAGTCCCTGCCTCAAAAGCAGAGGGTTCTCAGGGACCATATGGATGCTCTGCCATGTTTCATCCTTGAGCTGAACGGCATTCCTGGGGCAGCAGGAGAGAGCACCAGGATCCCAGTATTTGGGCGGGAACACATTTCTCCTGTTTGCTGAACTGCCATGAGACAATAGAGATGAGCACAGCTCCAAGTAGCCCCATCACTCCAGGCTGGTTGCTTTGTGTGCTGCATGTGCTCCATCTCCCAAGAAGAAACATTCCTTTTGCTTGCAGTCCAGGGTCCCATGTGCTCATGCACGTGTTGAGAAACAGCTTGCAAATTATTATCTGATTGGCATCCAGCCACTAAACTTCCAGTGACCTGCCTGCTGATATTATTTTGTGCGCTGTGTTCTCCTGACATATCTCTGTTGAGCACGTTGTATTGCTTTTGGAATAAATATGAGGGTAAACAATAAAAACTGAAAACAGCCGCCAAGGATGGAGGTGAAACACAGACTTTGTGGCTGATGTTGGAAATAGGATCTTTGGTCTGGCTGCCCTGTCTGGAAACAGGCAGGCATGTTTGAGCAGTGCCAAAACAAAGTGACTTGACCTTTGCCATCTCTTGGTGCCAGCTCAAAAGGTGTTGTATGTGGAATCCAGCTAGTTTTGGATCTTGTCCCACAGAGCAAGTGCTGCAGGTGAGTGTCTTAGTATATTTAGGAGGTAAAGAGAGTTTCTACAGTGGGTCAGGCAGCATGATCCAGATCTGGGCCCTTTGACCCTTTCCTGAGCAGTAAGATTGTTAACTGTGTGGTTTTTCTGTCCTCATGGAGCATCAGGCCTGTCTTGGGTGCAGGAAGGTCTGACCTTTAAAATGCAGTGAGCAGGTGTGGCTGGCTCTGAGGGAATCAAGGGGATCAGCAATCACTGTAAGGGCTGCAAGGTGACAGCAAAGGGCAGATTGGTGTCACTGACCATGTGCTCCTGGGGCAGGTGAGGGTGGGCATGGCATTAAACTGTAGATTGCACAATAGGCAGGAAAGCACCACACAGAGGTGTGATTCTTGAATGGTTTTATGTTCCTGTGGTTTTTTTTTCTGGGGTTTATGACCTGTTGATTTGTTTTGCTGTCAGTGACAGGACCCTAGCAGAGAGTCTGAGGATTCCCTCCGCGGCCTGGTGCCGGCGAGCTCCTTGAAGGTCAGCTTGGGTAATGCCTCATTAGAGAGCTTGACAAGCACTGCAACACTGCTTAAATGTAAATTTCAATGTTAGGGAATTTGGTTGGTTCTTTCTTCTGTTTTAAATGCACCTGTTTTTAGAGATGTTTCAGCCAGATCTGCTCACTGACATCCCCAACATGGGAACAGCTAAAACTTCACAGATCCCTTGCAAGTGTGTCCAGTCCCAGTTTAAATGAACACATTATGTTTCAGCTTGGCAGCAATAAGAGGAACAATGGAGAAGAGGGAAAAATCTCGGAGTTAAAAGAGATTTCAAAAACACCTTAGGAAATGTTCCCAAACAACCACAAACCCTCCCTGGGGATCCTCTCCACATATTAGAGCTCCAACTGCATATATCAAACAGTTCAAAAAGGAAAACTTGGCCTGTGCAGCTCTCAATGGAGAGAAAGTGGTGTTGGAGTGCCAGAGAGTCTCATCCAGTGCAGGAAAAGCCATCCCTGTGTGGGGCTGACCTGTCATGAGTCGGGAAGCCTTTCAGGAAACTAATAGGAAAATGCATTAGGTGGGGATGGTAATGCTTTTCCCATGCATCGTCCAAGGGTTTTCTGCTTTACAGTAATTCTTTCCCCATGGCTGTGGCAAAAAAATTCTACTTCACTGAGCAATCCAGCCTTGCTGGGGGAAAACGGCATTCTTAAGTCTGTGGCAGTGCCAGCATGTGCTTTGGGAGGAGCGTTTGCTGGGTGTGATCCCTGCACGTGGACATGGCTCTGTCACAGCCATCTGGAGATACCTGCACAGTGAGCCGGGGGAAAAATCAGGCACGATAAGGGAAGAGGGACAACTGTTGCCTTGCACAGATGGGGGGATTGCATGCTGACAGCTGAGGTGGAAAGTGGAGGATGAAGGTTTTGAAGGCAGGGCTTGTGCTTTGTAGGAGCTTGACAATGCTGGGGTTTCTTTCTGAAATAGCAATGGGATTGAACTGTGGTGAAAGCAGCGTGGCCATCCAGTCAGACAGACACTGACAGCTCTTTGTGTAACTGTTGAGTGCTCCCAGAAGGGGAGAACTTCCTCTGAAAAGCCTGGGACGAGGCTCGAGCTAAAGACACTCTGTGGAGCTACTAAGGTTTGGAAACATGTGTGTACTTGATCTGGAAGCCAGCCTAGACCCTGACTCTGTACGTTCTGTTTGGCACCTGTGCGGCAGCTTTCCTTCCCTCCAGCACCTGCAGGGGTAACTCCTTGCACCAGCATGTTCTTGATCTGGTTTGGTTAGCAGTGGGGCAGGAAACTTTCTTCCATCTAGTCACTGCATACCAGTTGAGATGACTTTGAGTAGTTAGAGGGGCCAGATCCTGTTCTCAGTCTTGACACTAAATTACGGCATCGACAGCGAGCCCAAGTGTTGGTCCCAGATTTCCATCAAAGTAACCAAGCACTGGGATGGGGTGTATCCTCCATCCTTTAGTGTGTGGCTTGTGTTCCTTGTCCTAGGTCCCCTGCAGGGGATCTGGAGCTCTGAAGCTGTGATATGCCCAGCTTGCAAGGTCTCTTGCAAGAGACCAGCCCTGTTTTGCTGTGCCTGACAACATCTGTACTGCTGTGGCTGCAGCTGCTCCGAAGGGAGGGAACACCATTCCCAGCCACTCCTTGCCCTCTTTGTGCCCTCCAGCAGGCAGCTGTCTGCCATAAGGGACTTGTTTGCTGGAAATTTTTTCAAACCAGCTCATCTGATTGCTCTGATGTCAGTCTGCTGGTGGTCACCTCTTCTGGGAAGTGAGTACCTTGCAATGGTAACCTGGTCATGAGCTGCAGCAAGGTGTATATTCGGGGTGTCAGGCATACTAGAGGCAGCCAGCAGAAAAACTTTCCCTAGTTTTGGTTCGCTCTGGCTGAGCCAAGTTGAGAGGGAAATTCAAACGCAGAGAGGTGAACAAAATCAGTGGAGGTGGGAGGGAGGTATTTAACAAAATCACTTTTCTGTAAAAGCGGTGTGGTTTGAGTCCCATAAAATCAGGCCTTGAGGTATTTCTTGGGGGTTTGGAAGGGGTAGGGTGGTTTCTGGTCTGATGCTGAGCCTGGGTGGAAACGTGAGAAGGTTATTTTGGTCTGTGAGTCTGAAAAGCAATCCCTCGGTCCCCTGCTGCCTTGGTTTCTGGCAAGGCACTTCACCTCCCTGCATCTCGCTGTGCTGCTCAGTGAGGTGACAGTGATAAAGTCTGTGTTGTGAGGGTGCTGCGGGGATTAGTCAATTCTTTGCAGTAGTTTTGGGAAATCTCATGGAAAGGAGCCTTAGAAGTGGAACAAATTAGTATTTGTGATCCAAATACTTTGTCCCTTCTTGCCCAATTCTGAATTCACATCCTGCAGCAGTTGTGCTGTCTATGGGAAAGGGTGTTTGGGTCCACGACCCAGGAATGTTCCTGTTTTCCTGCTCAGGAGCTGCTGTGCTTCCTTCAGGAGAGGAACGGAGGCTCAGAGCTGACAGGCTCCTCTGCCCAGGACTGCTTTCCTCTCCTGTTTGCTGCTGGAAACTAACATTGCAGAGAAATAAAGCAGATACTATATCTGGCCATGTTTGTCTTGTTCCACAAAATAGCTGGGAGGATTTTCCTGGGTGAGGAGCTGTGGCTTTTGGTCTCATTATTATTCAGCTGCTCTTTGGTGATATTTTGCTTCTCTGAGACCTGCCTTAGAAGTATTGCTGGTTGTTTTATGAGGGCATGTAGCAAAGGTACTGTAAATCTCTAGTGTTAGGTGCCTGACAATTACTTTTTGACCAGACCATAAGAAGCACTTTCACTGTGGCTGGTTATTAGGCATTGGTCAGGCAGGCACGTGCCATATTTAGGGCTGTGTCATCCGGAAGGACAGGGATTGTGTCTGTAATGAATCTACCATTCAACAGCGCCATGGTTTCAGCTGGCAGAGCCCAGGGATAGCCAGCGATGGTGCTGGGGCTGTTTCAAGGGCCACTAGGGTTTTGCTGTCATTACGGCTGTGTTTGTTTCAACAGCCTCCTTACAGTTTGTTGATGTTGGTGTTTGCACTCTGCTGAGGGTGACACTGCTCATGGTATTCCTGGTTTTGAGGTGGTTGTGATTTTTTCCAAAAGCAGATACTGAAAGAATCTAGAGAGGAGGTACGACAGCTTCCGTGTGCATTGAAAAATGTAGCCTTGCATCACTAGAGAAAAGCTTTCCTGCAGATCGTGTCCCCAGTTAATTTTAGTAATTATTTCTTTACCAGTGCTCTCTGTAGGTAGTTCTGCATTCATCCCATTGCAGCAGCATGGATCCCATTCACGGTCTCCTTGCGGAGGTTTCCCTATTGCGTTTGCCACAAAGCGCGTCTCCTTCAAGTGCTGTGGCTGCTGGCAGCGGGAGACTCGGAGATGCCAGTTTTAATCAAAGCCTTTCATTACAAAACCAACTTCTAGTGTATTTTGGATGACGAGAGTTCCTGACCACATGAACTTTCTGAAGGCAGCCCTGAGCAAAGGGGGAAGGGGTTTGGACTCGTGGCCATCGCCCCCTGTTATTTGGGGCTTTTTCCTTTCTCAGCCTGCCATACTGCCATCAGCAGAGGCACCTCGGCAGAGGAATAGGCGTCCTGGAGCTGTGAGACAGAGGAAAGAAAGTGTCAGGAGGCAGGAGGGAAAAGGAGAATTATTGTTTTTATTTGCTGTCTGGGTTGCAGGAGGGGCAGGGCCTGGGCTGTGCAGAGGGCAGCAGGGTTATGGCTCTGCACAGAGGTTACACAGGCTGCCTGGACTGGAGCAGACCCCGCTCACAGACCGCTGGGGTTTAACCACCACACACATCCAGCGAGCTCTCTGTGGACACGCAGCAGCAAACCGTGCTGCCTCTTCCTGCAGAACAATGGGATTAGTTTGACAAACCCCTTCTCAGCCACTGTTTTCAACGCTATTACCCTGTAATAGCTTTTTTTGACTGAGTGATGTGGAATGATAACCAGAGCAAGGAAACTGGTTGCATTTTGAATGTCTTGTGTCCAAATTTTGTGTCTTCAGCTGTCAAGGAAAGGGGTGCCTATTGACCCAGGGGGGATCTGATGGAATTAGCAGTGGCTCAGAGCTGGCAGGAGGCAGCACTGGAAGATGCAGGTGCACGATCTGGTTTCTGTAGGCCTGATTTGTGCACTGGCACCTCCTTCTGCTTGCAAAGGGGGAGAACTGCCCCGGTGCTCATGATTCCTTGCCTCTGCCTTTTGCCTGCATCCACTCTGCTTCCTGGCAAGCCAAATAGATTGAACACACAGTGGTTGTAGCTCGCTAGGTTTTTAAGCCTCTAAAAATTCAGGCTGTGTTTTGGAGACAGAGCAGGAAACTGCCAAGCACTATGGTGTCATCTTCGTTTCTCTGAAGCGTCCCTGCATCGTACCTGTGCAGCAGTGAACTCTTGCTGTCCCCTGTGCTGTAGGAAATCTGGCCTAGCCCCAGAGATGGCAATACCAGTGCTGTAGATAAAACATTGTAGATCATATTTTCCTTCCTTCACCACAAAACCTGTCTGAGTTGGGATCTGCTTGGTTACTGCTTTGTTCTTGTCTTGGATATTGCAGCTGTGCTTGCTGTGATTTGTCCTCCACTTTCCTTGGCAGGGGCTAGAGGGGTGTAAGGTCCAAGGAAGAACCTTGGATCTGAAGCTGTGATTACAAAGAAGCTGCTCTGGAGAGTCCCCTGAGCCACAGACTGGGAAGGGTATGGCGGAGCTGCCAGCCGGGGTGTCCATGCCGGAGGCATTCAGAAGCGTGCTGCTGAAGTTGATTCCAGTTTCACCAGTCACTCCAGTGAGAACAGAGCTGGTCCAGGAGCTGAGCACCTCACCTCCCTGTGGGCAGCCCTGTGGTGCAAGCCCTGACCGAAGCAACCCTGCTGGCTGCTCTGCAGGTATCACTCTGGGCTGGCCTGGCTGATGGCAGAGGCTGGCATTCAGCCACCTGCAGTTCCCTGGGATGAATCTGCTCCAAGCTCCCGAGAAACCCTCTTGCCTTTCAGTAATGCTTTTCCTTGGACACAGCGCGGGCGCTCTGGAGGGTCCTGCCGTCCAGCGGGTTGTTAGCATGCATAGCCATGCCTTGCCTGGCTCACAGCAATCCCCTTTTCCCAGACTGCTGCAGCCACACAATTTCACTGTTTCATGCCTGTTTCCCAGAGATCCTGGTGGTGGCCAAGTGCTGCAGCCTTGCGCCCCAAAGCTCGGCAGTGTGTTGTGTCACGTTGGGTCCTCGGTCTTTCGCAAACACCTGGAGTTTCTGCTGCCAGCAGGACTTCCAGTCACTGTGCACACACCTCTCTGCATCCCCTCTGGATGGATTCCTGCTCTGGTTCTGAGTGGTAACCCAGCAGAAAGAAGTGCTGTGCTTGGGCTTCTGAATGGCTGGAATGACACCTCGAAACATGCCGTTGGAGACTCTGCTGGGGTGCACAGAATTTCTTAGCGGGTGCACCCTTGAAATGGGTGTGTTCATGCAGGAGAGGGTGAGGCCTTTTTAAGGCTGTTTGCAGATTATTCACTGCAGGGAAGTGTAACAGCTATGCAAAGGTTATGCCGCCGAGGGGTATGTGGTATTTAGCTGTGTGATTGCCACTGAAATCCATTGCTCTTCTGGCTAAACCTCTCCAATGCTCTTTGAAAGTGCCTGGCATGTGTTCCCTGAGCGTGACACAGCAGCGTATAGGTCAGCAGAGGAAATCAGCCTTTCTCATTGTGGGGCTGAGGCAAGCCCCTTCCTGACACGATGAATCCCCAGGAGCAGCTCACAGCCTGGCCTGCTCAGCATAGCTGGTCACGGTGTGCTACCTCTGTGTACCTGCTCACGTCCCTAAGTTCTCATCCCTTGATGGGCCATTACAGCTGGTCCTGCTCCCTGTGCCTTTGCAGCCAGCCCACTGCCAAGCCTCTGGCTCGGCATCCTCAGGGTGCAGTGCTTTGTCTCTAGCCTGGTGAAATGCAGGGCGGGGCCCAGCATCCTCCTTGGCTTTGCTTTAAACAAGTTCTGTACTCTTTGCAACCATTAAAACTAAAAGCCATGTGCCATGCAAATGGATCTTCCTTATATTAATGCTTTCAGGTGCTCTGGGTCACTTCTAACTTGTCGTGGGTTTGCAAAGGTTCCTCATCTCTGGGGGTTGTAAGTAGTTTGTCCAGGTGAATTTCCAGTGCAAAACCAATCAAAAGTTTTGGTAACGCCTTTGCCAATTACATATTTAAGAAAATGGAAAAGAAGGGTTGTGGTGCAGATGAAATTGGGAGCCATGTAGGAAGAGGTGTCAGACCCCAGGCGGGGGCCAGGTCTCTCTTCTCAACTGGCCCTGGGCCAGGGGCAGGGGCAGCACTGAAGCCCCCTTGACCAGACATATAACAGAGTGAAGAAAAATGTACTTTAAAGAAGAACTTGAACAGGGCTGCTGCAGAAAGAATTCCAGCCAGAGGGATAACGGGGCTTTCAAGGTCAAACCTGGCAGCCGGAGGAGAAAGAAGCCTGAAGGGGGGGGAACAGCTCCTTCTCCTCCTTTCTCCCTCTCTCTCCCTTCAGCAGGGAAAAGACTGAAATCTAAAAATCCCTGCTGTCTGTAGAAGATTGTTGGGGTGAGGAGACCCCCCTGTAGTTCATGGAGGAGCCTACAGTGGAATAGGTGAATACATGAGGAAGCTGAAACTCCATATTTGTGTGCCTATAGAGGGAGAGACCTATGCTGGAGCGAGACCGCCCAGGTAGGATTTGTGGCCCATAGAGAGAGAAACCTACGCTGGAGCGAGACGGCCTGGGTAGGATTTGTGTGACCCCAGTGAGGAATCCATGCTGGAGAGGGATCCGTGCTGGTGCAGCTGAATTTGTGATCCTAAGGGACAACAGAGAATGGAAGACCTGCTGCCCGAGGGACGGACCCACGTCGGAGAGGTCTATCAAGGACTATTCCTGTGGGAAGGGACCCCACAGGAAACAGGGGTGGACTCAAAAGCCATTATCCCCTGTGACCCTGTGGTGCAGATCCATGGAAAAGCAAGTGTCCCCTTATAGTCCATGGAAGACCTTACAGGATTCCTGGGTAACCCCCAGCCTTCGACCTTAGCCCAGGAGGGAGGTAAGCCCAGCCCTGAGGTCGACATAGAAGAAAGAGACAGAGAGAGAAACAGTTCCAGCTGCAACGAGTCGGAGTTGTCGTCCCTGAGATAACAGAGAGGAACTTTCAAATGCTGCAGAATTGCTTGAAAGACCTGTAGCTTTGAAAGTAGAAGAGAGACTGCTTCTCCTCCTGGACTGATACAAAGGGGGGAGGGCTATTTCTATAAATACATAGTACTTTTGCTTAATTAGAATTGTTGTAGATATAGTTGTTTAGTTTTTATTTTGTTAGTAATAAATCCTAATATTATTTCTCCCCAATCAGATCTCTTTTGTCTGCATAAACCTTCTCTCAACTTAGAGCATTTGTATTGGGAGTCTGGTAAAAATTGTCCCTAGACAAACCCACGACATTACTGCAGGGTGTGCGTACGTTGTAAGGAAGTTGGGTTGGACTGGTGAGATCCAGTGAATTTACAGTACGAAATGACTGAATTTTAAGTGCCTGCACTTTTCCCATGGAACAGCAAGATCCCAGTCACAGCTGAGGAAGAGCAGTGTTGCAGATTTCCACAGTGGATCGTAGGAATCAGCGCTGTCCTTCACAGGTGCCTGTACAGCAGGCAACAAGGTATTGCCCCGGTTTTAATGAAGTACCCTCCTAATTGTGTGTTGAGATGGGATGGATGGATTTCATGTAAGTCAGGGCTTAGGCAGTGGCCATGGAATTTTCAGTTTGTGCATAGCAAATATTTGGGAGGAGCAGCTGAAGGTTGTTGATGTCACTGCGTGGGAGCCTGTTCTGAACCCAGTGGGATTTCAGGTGGGTCCTTCATCCCAGGAGAGCATGCACAGCTGCCAATGAAGGATGTGAGCTCATGGCCTTGCTCTGCACGTGCACTTCTTACAGAGTCTCTGGAATTTGCTCAGTGGGAAGCATTCTGCAGTAGGAGATTCTTGTCGAATGTGCCCCTTCCCCAGTTCGAGCCCTACCAAGAACAGGCAGGGGCTGTACAAAACGTGCGTATCATGTCTTATTTCTTCGGGGATCAGTTCTTCACACAGACTTTTTCTTGTGGATAGGAAGGCTGCTTTCTTTTTTTTTTTCCATACAACTTCTGCCTGTCTTTTGGGAAAATGCTGGGGATAGATGTTGATGGGCCAGTATCACTAGCGTCATGGAAACCGGTGGTGGACAAAGCTCTGGAGGGACACCAGAGCACTGTTCTGGCATGCTCAGGGAAAAACAGGCACTTTTTCTGAACTTGTGTGCCATCATGTAAATGCTTCTCATTTGTTGCCCCATAAATGTAGCCTCTTCCAGAGTAATGAAGTTGTAAGCATATCCTCTGGAACTGATTGAAAGTCTAGTTTGCTGTTGTAAGGTATAATCCCACTTTAAAGACTCTCTCATTTAAAAAGATAATCTTATTTTAAGACTCTTGATAGTACTGCAGCAATGCTTCCACTTAGGGAGGAGGGGGAGGAAAAGAATATAATTGGGATAAAAGAGAAAATGAAAAAAGAGCCTACTAGTACCTTCATAAAACAGATGGTCCATTCTCCAGCCACGTGTAAAATAGAGTTCTGCCTGTGTGGGGATTTATGTGTAATTACAGCTGCCCTTGTAGCTTCCTCTGATGTTCTCTAAGGAAGGAGGAAGTGAATTGTGTGCCTGCTGTTGTCCCTCTCATAAAGGCCTTAGAAGCCTCATAGCGTGGAGACTGCACACTTCCATGTCCTGGGATTTCTGATGCTCCAACCAACAAGCCAGGAAAAGGCACTGAGGAAGAAAGCCCCCACCCTCTTAGAAGGACCCACGTTTGGTGACTCACCACCTCACTAAGTGACCTGTGTTTGGATTGAACTGCAACATCCCAGGCACAACTGCAGTGTGGGAAGCAAAAGGGATGGTGCCTGGTCACAGAGCAGAGCGAGATCCATAGATTGGATCTGACCAGGGCAGCTGGGGGATGGGTGCTCCTAGTGGGAGGCACGACATCGAGGGCTGCGTGGCTGGCTGGGATATGTTGGGCAGTCTGAGCATCCCCTGGCTCAGGGGGACAGGCAGGCTGGGGGCAGCTCCCAGTGCACCCCTAGAGTGAGGTGAAGGTCAGGAAACCATGTAGAAACCTCGTGGTGTGGGTTTGTTCAGGCTGGAAAAAGATAGGGACAAAAAACAGAGGACAACAAGGGCTGTGTGGGTGGAGACCACAGGAAAAGCCTCCCTACATAAGGTTTAGCTGCCATCATGTATTCTCTGAGCAGGTAGGGCAAGAGAAAGTCCATCTACACTTGCAGGATGACAGCTGTTGGTGAAGGTACCTCCAGAACCCTTTTGGGAAGAAAATATTCTCGGGGACACACATTTTTGTGTCCAGCTTTCTCATGTTGTGTGAGGGAGGTGAAAGGGTTCCTCCTTCCTCTCTGTTTCTCCTTTCTGCCATCCCAGCAGACAGCAATGCATGCTTTTCCTGTGTCAGCACAGAATGGGTATAAAAGTTGGCATATATAAAAGAGATAAAAAACTTACATCATCACAGAGAGAAACAGTTCTGTTACCTCTTCTGTGTGGAAGTAAGGCTGTATTCTGATTGAACCTCTGAGGTCTAGTGATTGTGGTAGGAGGCTGTGAGTGGGGGTGACAGGAGCTGCCACTGATGAAGGCAGTGTCCCAGTCACAGCATTGTCACCTGCCGTGGGGCCATAGCCCGTGATGTCGTCACCGCTTGCTGACGGTGCTGCCTGGCTGCAGTGGGCTCTGCCCTTCTGCCACGTGGCTTTGCTCTGGCAAGAGCGTCCAATGAACTGGAGGAAGAGGTCAGAGTAAGTATGGTCTGGGGCACGGTTCATGGAGAGGAGCACCGTGGCACCACCCCACCTCGGAGCACCGTGGCACCACCCCACCTCCGGGACGCAGCGCCTGGACCTTCCCAGCAGCCTTGCGTAGTCAGGCTCCACAAAGCTGGCATCAGCATCCTCATTTGGGAGCTAATAAGCGTGAGGCATCCAGATGGCAGAAATGATGTGTGTATTGTAGCAAAGCTAATGCTAACGCCTAGTGATAATGCAGTGTTCCTTGGGTATCGGTAGCGATGTTCTGTTCTAAAATGGTAATAAAGGGCACATTTGCTTATTAGTAATGAATGTCAAGCCATTCACCATCATGGAAATATCCTATTTCCATGACTTTGATAAATAGCTGCTGAAGCTCATGAATTTTTAACAGTAGTCCTATATTTAGGGGCTTTCAGTTTCTGAGAGAGATAAAAGGCTCTTCGGAGATGGAGTTCTGGAAGCGCCTTGTCTTCTGCAAATGCTGGCACCTATTTAAAGCTAGTGTTGTCTTTCTGATGTATGAACAGTATGTTGACATTGACTGATATGATTTTTGTGCCGGAGATTGGGCTCTAAGCCTGCCTGTCACCATAAAGCAAAATGTGTAACTGCAGAGGGACCTGCCATGTACTTTGCTTCATCTGCATGTGGTGCGTGTTCATTTTTCCCCACAGTTAGAGTATAAACCAAACTGCACAGACTCCCTGGTGTCACAAGGCTCTCCTATTTCATACAGATAAACGTGTGCAGCATTGTGTGTGTGCGTGGGGATTTATGTATATATGTGTGTACAGAGAGAAGTACATGTCTGTCCATATGTGCGTGTGTGGGCTCTGTAAGGCCCACTCAGAGGCACACGTGTGAAGCTCACGTGGTAGTGTATGTTTTGGTGCTGGATGGGGAGTGAAGTGCACACACAGAGTGAGCATGTGTGAGCAGGGCACCTGCACCACCATGGCACTGTCCCCTCTCCTGCCAGCACTCAGGGTCCCAGGGGCTGTGGTGCTCCTCCAGCTTGATGTAGTTCATCAGGGAATAAATACAGTTAGCCAGTGGTAAAACCATAGAAATCTCTTAAGTATCTTCTGTTTTGTGTAGAAACCAGCTAGGAGGAAAACAGAAAAGCAAAAGTGAAATCTGCCCGTGGAACCCTAGAGGAAAGGGGTTTGCCATGTGCTGGACGATAGGCCTTGGCTGTCTGTCCTGCCTGGGCTGCTGGGAGCTCAGAGCAAAGCTTGCGCATGCACTTTCCAAGGATCTGGACCCTGATGGCAAGAAAGTGATTTATCAAGCTTCTTGGGACAGTATGTGTATCAGTATCCTCTGAGATGGTTGTTGGCAAGCGCATGATTAATGCATGTAACACTGAGGAAAAATGGTGAAACCTCAGTCTGGAGTAAGGGAATTGCTGGTGGCAGGGTAAATCTTAGGCTCAGAAGCCTCTGAGTTGAGCGTGGCCATGATGAACTTTACAGTGTGGTAGCTGAAGAATTGGATTAAATAATGCCCAGTCTGTTAGCAGGTAACAGTGGGGACATGTCAGGTATGCAGGTGAAGCACTGAGGGTCCTGGATACTCTTGGAGGAGCAGACAGGCATTCAGAAATCCTGATAAACTGAAAAAGGGGCTTGAGGAGACGTGAAGATGTTCGAAGGGCACAAGTGCATGCGTGTGCTGTGGGTGACAGCTGGGCAGACAGCTGACTGCAGCTGCCTCCCAGAGGAGCCGAGCTCAAGCTAGCGACATTGGGATGCCTTGGGAAAGGCTAGCAGTCATCCTGAGAGCTGTACTGCTTTGTCCCCTGAAAATCCTTCCCAGTGTGCTTTTCACTGCAGGCCAAGTTAATAAACTTTCACATGTCCTGTGTAAATGAGGGTTCTCTCTTGGGTGAGCCATGTCCTGGATGACTGGATGATGAGAGCACTCATTCATGTGGTAGTGAATCTTTTGGGAGTCTGGTCTTCTTTACGCAGGTTTCTGTTGGCTAATTTCAGTAGTGGTTTATATCATCAGAGTTGCCAGTACTGGGCATGGGTTACAAGACTTGTTTCAGCAATCATCCTTTGCACTTGAGGGAATTGTACTATTTACATCCCCAAGAATTCCCTTTCAATGCACCTTCATTGATCTATCAAAGTAAAGGATTGCTCTGATTTCCGTCTTATAGATAACATTATTTGGGTATAGCATTTTAACCTTGCAATATTGGAATGGAATTTTTTCCTGCTAGTTTTATATGCAAAGAGCAAAATTGTGGGTATCTGAAGTATGGAGCTCTCTCTGATTTGCTAAATATATTAACGTAAGACCTGAGCACTTTAGACACCTTGTGGATGATAGTGTTGGAATGGAAATGGGAAAGGATAGCTTTGCTTCTGGTTGCTTCTATTTTGTTTGCTTCTGAGAGGGGAAGAGACCAGATTCTCTGTGTGTTGGGAGTGTAAGCTTAAATGGAAAATCCTAACAGGCTTTGGGGTCCTGCCCTGTGCTCTGGGTGCTCCCCAGGGTGATGGAATGGGGACCCTCTGTCATGACAGGGCTGCCCTGCCTTGCTGACCAACTCTTCACTGTAGAAGAGACAAGCCATGTGGCCTCATTATCCAGAATTAATCTCTAAATAATGATAAACACTGATTACATCAAAGTAAGAAAATAGTTAATGGGATGCCTAATGTAAAATAACAAAGAGATTGTAATAGCTTTAAGCATTTAGACATTCGAAGGAGCTTAAAGCGTATTAGAGTTGCTCTGCAGATGAGCCTGGACAGTTTAAATGCTGAAACTCATTTGCAGTCAGTAAATCCCTGCCCTTGACAGCATGTGAGAGGCAGAGCCCATGGCGGCCTCCAGGCTTGACTCCACTCTCCAGAGGCTGGAGGGCTGGGGTAGCCCAGACTGGCCTTGCTTTGCTGGGTGCCCTTACAAGAGGGTAGGGCTGGACCTTATGACCTTTGAGGTCTTTTCCAAATGGCTCTGTGACTGTAGGACCTCACTGTCCCTGTGCCATGCTCCAGGTGTGGGCACTCTCCATCCTCGTGCTGCTCACTGGGCAGGACTGGCTTTGACTGCCCCATGTTGAAGCTGCCTCCGTGCCTGGACCACATGTTTAAGCCACAACTTTGACATGTTTTGGGCAAAGTCCAAAAGTTTGATTCTTTGAAGGTTTTTGGTTTGTTTTCCCGCAATCCAGGTTCCCAGCCACCCCTATAATGGGGCTAATGCTGAAGCGTACAAGGGGAATTTGCTCCCCTTCTTTAAACTAATGACATCCCTGCACCCAGTACTTGGGATGCTGAGAGATTAAGTCATCCCTCCCTTTTCTCCCCAAGAGAAGAAAAGAGGTGATAGTAGCATCTCTTCCTTACCAGGTGGCTTTATAGAAGTGCTTCTTGTAACAAATTGCCTTTTTTGGTTAGCCTACCCATGGATATGAACACAGTGTAAATATTTGTTCCCCAAAATAAAGCTAATGAAAGGGGGACTGTATTCAGTTCCAAATCAGAAGAAGTCTGGGAACTTCAGAATAGCTGAATAAAGCAAGTAAGTTATTAGGAATTTCTGGCAGTTCATATGAGGACAGGAGCCAGCCATGGATTTGTTCTTTTCTTACAGTGGTTTTGCTAAGAACCTTCCTCATGCCAGCTATTTCTGACCACAGTGTGTGGCTGATAATGGATCACTTTGCAGAAGTATTGCATTTGTCAAAGGAAATATCTCGATCCAGCACCAGCAGTCCTTGGGTCTGTACAAGTTATAGCACTGGCAATTCTGTTAATACCTCCATGTGTTTCCTTCTGCAGGCAGGAATTGCTGCTTCTGATGGGGGAACCTGGGAACATAAAGCAGAACAAAAACTACCGCAGAATCCCAGAAAGCTCTGGGTTAGAAAAGACCTCACAGACCACCTCATTCAGACCCCCTGCCAGGGGCACCTTCCACCAGCCCAGGTTGTTCCAAGCCCCATCCAACCTGGCCTTGGACACTTCCAGGGGTGGGGCAGCCACAGCTTCTCTGTGATGCCAGGACCTCACCACCCTCCCAGGGAAGAATGTCTTTCTCATATCCCATCTAACCCTGCTCTCTGTCAGTTTAAGCATGCATATATATGTATATATTTAAGCAATTTAGCTATAGCATGGTGAAGGGAAGCACAGGAATATAAAAGCTCAGAAGTCCTGGGAAACAGTTGCCAGATTCTTGCTGTAACAGAAATTAGTCTTATACTGAACAAAGGAAAGTATAACCTTCTCTTTAAAGATCACTTGCTGCTGTTCTTTGACTTAAACTCTCTCTGAACTATATGCTGTTGCATAGTGTTTATTATTTCTGATTTCTTCCCCATTTGTGTTGAAATATATTTACTTGCTATCGTAGGATCTCAATGCACCTCTGACCTTGCAAGTCATTCTTTGCACTAAAGCCAAGGCAGAACCTTTTTGACTTCACAGGGGCTCTGATTACGTGTAGGGTTTTGTTCCTTTGAGGCTTTACTTCCTGCAGCTGAGGAAAGCGCTGGTTTCAGGGAAACTGCTTTGGTGTGTGTACTCTTGGCACAGCAGAACAGCCCCATGGTGGAGCAGGAGTGGAGTCTGGGAGCATGGTGCCATGCAACACACAGCCAGGAGAATCTGGAGAAAGGGGGGACAACAGGACATGGGGAGTGCAGGGTGGGGCACTTCATGTGCCTGATTTGGAAGGAAATGCACTTTGCAGTTTCTGTACAACTCTGAACATTTGAAATGCTAAAGATGTGACAGATGTGCATGGAATGACAGCTTAGCTGTTGGGGATGCTCACAGAGCCACTCATGTTGTGCATATGTGCATGTTTACACCCAGAAAAAACACCCCTGCAGTCTAAACCCACAAGCCTAGCCAGAGCTCCCCTTCCTAGAATTGGTGCTGCAAGGCAGAAATGGGGCTTGCCAGGAGCTGTAATGCCGGTTGTTCCGTAGGTGGGTGGAGGGGGAAGCTTGCCCTTCAGTGTTTTCAGGCAGTGATTTCTCTCGAGTGCTTCCTCCAGAGTTGGAAGGAGTGATGTTTGTTCTCACTTCTCATGCAAATGAGCTGCCAGTTCTGAATTCCCCGTGGCGCATCTCATATTCCCATTCTTCCATTTTCTCCCTCCTTTCTTTCCCTCAGCCTGTGTATAACTTACTCAATAGAAAAGCAGACCTCTCCCATTTTTTTTCATACCATGTCTGCTCTGTCTGGCTCATCCCACCAAGAGGCACCTGTTAACAGGTGTACAAGGCTCAGTAGCTTCAGCAGGGATGCTCCCACCACTCTGCCTCTTGCTGCTGTCTCCGACAGAGGAGCTCTGGGATAACTGCTGTCTGTCATGCAGTCGTGCCTCGGACTGGGCTGTTACTACCCCATTGGTAAGGAAAGCTAAAGGTCAGTGAGGGGGGGAAAAACCCATCTCGTGTGGTGTGAGATGACAACTCCAACTTGTTTTAACCTGCCAGGCTGCCACCCAAAGCTGCCAAGCCCACAGGCATGTCTGTGTGGCTCCTTCCACCTGGCCCCCAGAGGGTCTTCTCACGGGGGCATAGACAGACCCTGGCAACGCCACCGTGAGGTGTGGGACGGTGCCTCTGAGGGTGCTGCATGATTTACAGTGTGGTGCTGTACCCCTGTGCTGCTTCAGCCACTTATTTGCAGCAGTTAAGTGGAGACACAAGTAAAACATTAGCTAAATGTTTTATTATTGATGTATCAGCATACTTTGGCACTCTTTGCATTTTAGATCATGCCACTGCAATGCAAACACCGTTTTCACTTGGCAGACAGTAAAACATTTATGCATGTATAAAAGGTATTCGCCCTCCCCTCAGAGAGAATTTGACTGATCTTATTGGTTTTAAAGATAGCTAAAGATGTTCACGGTCCCTTGCCTCTCTGGTACCATGTGATTTAACGGTGTTCCCCATGGGAACAGGGACTGGTGTGCTGTGCAGTGTGGGGCTGTCTGAGCTGCTCTCCAGGCAGTGGTACCGTGAGGCTGAGCAAATGCAGCAGTTCCTGAGCCCCCTCACCTCCCTGTGCCTGCAGATCCACCAGGTCCCTGCTCCCTGTCAGGGACAGACCTCAGGGATGCAGGGGTGCTCACCTGTATGGTTGGGCCTGTCAGAGCTGCTACTGTGCAGGGATGCTGCTGGAGGTCAGGGAATTGGGTGAGACATTGTGCAGGATGGTGCTGAATGTGATATTGTTGCTTATCCTGAACCAGGCAACAATCTTGACCTTGAGTTTAAAATAATGATTCTGAGGATAGGGGAAAAAAGGTAACTAACTGTCTTAAAGTTTTTTATTTCCCTGTGTAAAAAAGCTGTTAGCATGGATGCAAAAAATGTTGTCTTAGTTCATATCACAAGGTCTGCTCCACTAACATCTGTCCCTCATAGATGACGTTAGAAGTCACAAAGACCCACTGAACAAACATTTGGGATGTTTCTTGATGCGCTTTCCTTGGCTGTCCAGTCCAGCCTGGCGTTGGACACTTCCAGGGATCCAGGGGCAGCCACAGCTTCTCTGGGCAACCTGTGCCAGGGCCTCCCCACCCTTACAGGGA
>JAWWES010000115.1:5493827-5567067 GCA_035583135.1 Lophotriccus pileatus
GGACACTTCCAGGGATCCAGGGGCAGCCACAGCTTCTCTGGGCAACCTGTGCCAGGGCCTCCCCACCCTTACAGGGACAAATTTCTTTCCAATATCCCATCTAACCCCACCCTCTGCCAGTTTAAAACCATAATGATGTCCCCTTTGGTTCTCTGTTCCTGTTGTGGTTGCTGCCAGTGATGTATTTGCTGGCACACTCTGAGCACCCAGAGCTGGGCACAGGAGCAAACGCTCTGTCATCTGGGCTCCTGTGAGAACTTGCACCCAGCTGCCTGGCACAACCCCCTGTCTGGGTGTTTCTCCAGCTGCAGAAGGGTAGTTGTCCCTGGGACTTTTCCTGACAGTTGAAGTAGTGTTGCTACTGTGAGTGCCAGTGGTCCCTGTGTGGTGAAGTTGCATATCTAAATCCTGGTTTCTAATCCAGCCCGCTTTTGTCATTTTTTCAAGTCATGACTTTCTGTGGCCGTACCTTCTGCCCAGTGCTGGGAAGTGCAGCCCACTTTGAAAGAGCTCTTTGGGAAGCAGTAGGCAAACAGGGGCCACTGAGCAGACCACTTAGTCTACAAAGCCATGTACAGATAATAGGCTGGGCCTCTACCCACTGGGTAGTTGGATGCCTTGGGATTGCAGAGCCTGGCACTGACTGGGTGTTTGGATGCCCTGGGATAGAGGAGCCTAGCACTGATGTGACTTACCTCTATTATGAAAGAATTATGGGGACAGCAGGAGAAAAGGAACCAAGGTTGTAAATTTTTGTGTTTTCCTTGCTGGTAATTCATTGGCCGGGCTGAACATCCCCCCATGCGTGAAAGCAGTGGCAATTTTGCAAGGGTTTTCCTGTCCCCAGAGTAGGTACAGTGGCTAGCAACATAAAGACTTCTTTAAAATAAGTGGATGTTGCAGCTTTGAGAACTATTGATCCAGTACAGTGTAGGGTATTTTAATAAAGAATCCTTTTGTAGAGGTGGAAACTTTAAATAGGAGAGAGAAGGGAGTAATAGGGAGGAGGGTTGTGAAAAGTGGCTCTCCCTGAGGAGTGGTGCAGCAGCACACTCCCTGCACATCTGGCTGGGGCAGGGCATGAGCAGGTCTGGGGAACTCAGCTGTGTAGGACAGAGGCAGCAAATCCTCGGAGTGCAGTGGTAATGTGGATCATTCTGTAAGTCAGCTAAAGCCAGTGCTGAACAGGGCTTCAATTTGAGGGAATCGCGCGCTGATTGAGAATGAAAGGACAAGAATTCATTCCAGCTCATTGTATTGTGACTAAAATAACTTTTCCTTGGTGAGTGTGGATACAGACTTTTCCTCTGGGTCTGGCGATGGCTCTCCTGGGAGGGTGCAGCCTTATGATGGCTCTCCTGGGAGGGAGCAGCAGCAGGCCCCCCACTGCTTTGTTGTGCCTGCAGCTGTGCTGTGGCTGTGCTGGGTCCCCTGTGCCCTGCCCTGGAAGGTGTGGGCTCCCTGTCCCGCACAGACCTGCCTGTCTGAACACCTGAAGTCCTGTGTCAGCTTCTTGGCTGATGCAGAAGAGCACAGCTTCTCACACCTAATGCTCACCTGCCCCTGTATTACTTAGCCTCCTTTCCAAGCTAATCTACACCTTCCTAATAGTCATTTAGTTCCAATTACTTCCACATACTAATAATCCTAATATTTATTCATAGTTCTACAAGTTGCCAGCACAAGGTAGGACTGCCCCCTGGAAAGAGTGTTGTGTTGAGCTGCAGATTCCTGTGCTTGGTTTTCTGGGAACATGCCCCTCACTGAGTGAAAACTGAAACCGAGTCATGTGTGCTGAGGGCTGGAACGCCCGGCCTGTGGTGGGATCCTGCCTAATGCCTGCACAGCAGGTGTGTGTGGAGGTGCTTAGCTGTTGGAAGATCCTGCCCTTCTCCTGCTTTCAGGCTGATACCTGCCATGTCTGCCGGACCAGAGCAGACTGTTAGGCAGAAATCTTTAATTCTTCGAGTTTAGGTTCGTTGGCAGTGTGGTTGGTTTTTTTTCTGTGCAATTAAAATAAGCTTGGCAAAATCTGCCTCTATTTTCTGTACAAAGGCTGAGGACTCTTTTAAGAGCAAAATAATAAACTGTCTGAGCTTTTATGACCGGCTAAATAGGGCAGCTGTTGTTGGAGTGGTGTTCCAGCAACACCCTTTATTTCTTCTTAGAAAGGAACTCCTGTGTTTTGCAAAGCTCTCCTCTTATCTGTACTCATCTGCACCTGATACAGCTAATAAAAATGCAGCAGATTTCAGATTTGCATATATTACTTTAAAATTGCATGCTTTCAAGTGTAACCCACTAAAAGCGTTTGTGTTCAGATGATGTCACAGAAAATGTGGTGATGGACACTTGGATTTTCTCCCATAAAGAGGTGCATTTCCCCACATTGTGAGGTGGGAACCTGAATTTGAGGGAGGACTAGTCATTTCTGCTGTGCACAGAAAGGAGGGCCAGGGTTCCCAGTCACTGCCACTAGTGGCAGCTTATGCTATTTTTGTACTGTTTCTCCCCTGTGTGCCTTTACCTTAGGTGCACTTCGGGCTCCTTGAACCTCCTCGAGACTCTTGATAAAGGGATTGGATTTTTATCATCTGTCTGTAATGAATGTAAAATCTCAGAGGCAGCTGCAGGAGGGAGGGAGAAGCATACACATGAGAATGTGTGTGTGTTAGCAAACCATTTTGAATATTGCTGCAGGCAGACCTCCCTATGTTTCCTGTGCTTGTGGTCTGGGGAGCCGTCAGGAGCGTTTCTTAAAGCTGTGATGTCAGCATTTGGTTTTCACACAGTGAAGTTTTGCTGAGGAAAGATGAATTCTTTCCACCTGATTTAACCTGTCTTCCAGCTTCCATAGTGTTCTGTGTTGCTTGTTGGGGTTTTTCTAACACCTGTCCTTGTGCTGGTACCTGCCTGACCAGTTCCTTAGGTTGCACACCTAAAGGTGGTTTTGGCAGCCTTTATCAGCTCTGGCACAGCACACGTGCTGCGGTGGGAGGGTAAAGGCTGCCTGGCAGTACTAGTTCTGCCTCAGAAGGAAGAAGTTACAGCTCCTGGCAGGTGAATCCTGACTGGTGATAAAAAGTCAAAGGTATTGCTGATTCTCATAAAAGAGAAAGGTATTGCTGATGTTCCTTCATTATATATATTTTAAAAGTGTCAGCTGTCCTGCTCCAGTAGCTGCTGCTAGTTTGTTAGGACTCATTATAACATTTACCAATCCATAGGAATACAGTTAACAGTATTAACCTAAACCTTTGGGCAAATTACTGCATGTAAAAAAAGTGCTTTCCTCCTCAGGTGCATTGCCTGTGCAGAGCTGTTGCTTGCATGAGTAACAAAATTAAGATGTAGCTCCCTTTTGCTCAGTTACTGCTTCAGAGACAGCAAAACTGGGAGAGAGAGCTGGGTTGTTTTTCCATTTAGTCATTTATGGAATTGCTAATTAAATTCCAATTGCTGGAGATTTATTAATGATGTGAAAGCCAGGAAAAACACAGTATGATTTTTTTCCAACTGAAGACTGAATGTGAAGAACTGACCATTAGCAGAAAGCCGTTATTTCAGTTGTTGTTGGGTAATTCAAATCTGGAATTTCTGGGGAGCACTTGGGTGCCAGAGCATTGTCTTCGTACTCGCTCCTCAGTTTTTAACCAAAAGCCATTCCTGCAGCCTAATTGGCAGGCTGTCCTTAAGCGCTGTATGTATGATCCAATTAATGTCCAGAGCAGTAATAAAGCATTTGAGTAAATGGAGGGAATTTGTCTTTAAATTACTTGCAACACCGTATTTGCAACCAAGGTTATGGATTGCGTCGCGTGTTCTTCTCCGCGGCTGTACCGAGTGCTCGGCTATAGGAAGAGAACTGCTACTGCAGCCCAGATACCTGGCTCTTGGGGGAGGCCCACTGCCACCTGCCCTGAACAACACCAGCTGCCTCCCCCAAGCGTGCTCCGGACAGAGCTGTGCTGTGCTCGCGGGATGTATCTGTCACCCCTCGGGGCATCTCTGGGTGGTGGCCACAGAAGCAAATTGCACAGGAAACATTTGGGGAAAGGTAGTTTCCCAAGGACAAGGTAAGCTAAGCTAAGCTACAGGGAGGTGAAACAGAGCCCCATGCGTGGTAACTGCAACGCTTGGTTGGGCAACTTCTCTCTGTGTTACTTCACAGCAGGTGCGGTGGTTTTGTGTAGCTGATTAAACATCTGAGCTTTCTTTCCCCCCCCACCCTGCTTTTTGCAGCTCTCCATGAGTTCCCCAATGACATCTTCACGAACGAGGACAGGAGACATGGAGCTGTGGTCCTGCACGTCCTTTGTGTAAGTGTTGTGTCTTTGCCTTTCTTCTCCTGTTGGCATGGACAGGGCTCGGTGTGCTTCAGTGTTTTGATTGAAGTTATTTTCTCTTTGGCGCATTTTGATGTCTTCTATGGACTATGCAGTCAGGTATATGACACTTTGTACTCTTGGGATCTTCTGGTAAAAGGGAGTCATCTTAACAACGGAAGAATAGTTTGAACTTGTTTCCTGCTTTCATTGCTTCTGTAGCCACTGTCAGTCCATAGGAAAGAGAAAGTTGTCTCTGAAAACGGAAGAGCTTGGCATCTGTAAGATGAAAACCAGATGTCAGAGAGCTAAAAGATTTCTGCAAGGAGCGACTCTGGAACACTCTGTAATATTTGAGATAGTAATTTTGACATAGAAGTATCCATGAGATTACATGAATTGGAAAGCTTTCTTTGTCAGCTCTTCCAGCCAGACTGGCTTTGCTGAGGCCGAGGGGCAGCTGTGGCCCCCTGTCCTCTGCCCCTGAGCAGGAGGACACTGGGGGCTTGGCTGGTCGAGGGAGGATACTCGTGTCATTGCCTTCAAAAATAAGTGAAGTCTTACCCCCAGAAAGCTTCGTGGCATCCCTTATGACAGAGTTGTAGGAGAAAGACATTAGAGACAGTTTTGTGTTTAAAAGATTATCAACTACATTAATATATCCAAAATAAAAAGAAACAAAAAAGTTTGCTTCTCTGGAATTCCCCTTCATACACAAGTTTCCAAAGTGAGCTTTTCTTCCTGGATGTGTTAAAGAGAATATTGCAGCTCCCCATTTATCAGCTGTAGGGTGGGAATTCTGGAGGACATTCGATGGGCAAGGGATTTGCCTCAAAGTTCAGAAATGGGCCAAGAAGACTTGAATACTTGCTATTTTAAAGACCTTACTAATACTATAAATCTGTGCAATTTTGGGCTTGTTGTTTTGTGATCTTTGCCCCAGAGAAGTCAGTGTAATTGGTGTATATGGGTAAGGCCAAAATTAAAGATACTCAAGATAAACTTATTTAAATATCCCTAGTCTGTCAGTCCATTCGACACTTAACAGGTGTTAGAGGACTTGTGGTCAGCAGCTACTGTGCTCTGACAGAGGGGAGCACTGTCCCTCCAAGTCCCTGCCTTGACTCTTAGGTAGATGAAGGCAATTCTTTTCTTTTTTTTTCATGTTGTTTGTGTTCAGGAAGAGCTGCCAAGTTGGTACATCTTGAGGGTTAGAGGCATTCTTAAATAGGCGAGAAAATACCCACTTCTAGTGTATGTTTAAAAGCTTTTAATAATTCTCAGCTGAAATGAGCAGTCACCATTAGCTGTGTGCAGTGATTCATGATTGCTTTTAAAGTATGAATTAGATTGTTTTGTATGTTGTAATATGAGCCCTCTGTGTTAGGATTTTATTTTGGCTAAATGGCTGCAAAAATTTGTTGAATAACGTTGCTATTGACTGTGCCTGGCAAGCTCAAGAATCCCAAGTTTCCATGGGAACGTCGAGCTTTGAGATGTTTTGGAAAGTGAGCGCTGGACCTGAGCTGGATTTTTTAGCACCCACAAGAATACTCCCAAAAATTCATACATGAATTCAGTTCTGAATAAGCTGAACATGCCTTTAACATGTGTCAAAATGGAGTCTGGAGGACTGAAATTTTTGTTGAACCATCTACTTCAGAATAAAAAGAAAAATCTGTTTTTAATGAGAAGTAGATGTAAGCATCTGCTGTCCCATCAGAAATGCCCACGCAGGTTCTCCCCCTCTGGCAAGCAGCAAGGCAGCTACCTCACTCCACCAGTGCTCCGTCATTCCCCATGGAAGTTCTGTTGACTTAAAAACATTTATTGACCATACTCTGTCTTATGTGTCCCTGAGGTGCAGGACCCAACTGGATTCAGCCTCTCTAGCGCTGTAGTAGTTAGGGACAACCTTTTGTCAAAGAAAAAAAATGATACTTGTAGAAAATAGACAACTGTCACCATTTAACAACCTGCCTCTAGTCTGTGTTGAAAGAGGTTGTCTTTGTATTGGGGTGATGAACCTCTAAATCTGTCTTTTACCTCCCAGGAATACAGTTACCAAACATGTGATGAAATCAGAGCATGTGCAGAAATGCCCTTTTTGGAGAAAAAAAGGATACAGACACAGAGTTTCATTGTCTCTGTTGAGATTTCTCAGTGGGTTTGAGGAAATCAGCCTGTAAAAGGGGCTCTGTGGTAGGGAGTGGTAGGGAGAACAATGCAGTGATGATTAGAGGTCATCATCATGCTTCTCATGTTTATTGACCTCCCCTTAAACAGTTTCTATTAATTTCAGTAAAAACTTACTCTTTCTCCTCTGCCCCTTTGCCCATACTTTCATGTTTCTTTCTGAAAGACATCAAGGCAAAGCTGTTTAACGGAAGCCAGAGAAACGGGACAAAAGCTATCACTGAGGCCTTGGGTCTCTCTGTTGTTTAATAAAGTGAAAACACAAAGACCAAGCAGATCTCAGGGTGGGGTTGCATGAATTACTAAATGTGATCTAACGCTTTACCAAGATGAAAGTAAATCCCTAAACACTTGAAAAAAATCTAGGAGAAACTAGGCAGTTCAGCAATAGTTTTAGGGCTGAGCTGAAAATACTTTGGTTTAACACAAAAGTGGGCCAGTGAGGACATATTACAGGTTTGGAGCCATGGTGTTTAATTTCTCCTGGATACTTCTTCAGAGCTCATTAACTGATTGCTTCACTGCTATTCATTATTTCCATGTCCCCTCTGAGAAGAGGGCATGCTGCCACAGACAGTAACTCCCTGCTAAGTCACTGGTTTGGGTTGTTCAATTTGGAGAGGCCAGGATCTGGATTTTGAGAGTCTAGTGCTGTTCCCTGCTAAATGACCAAGCATACAGTCTATAATGTGGGAGCTCCGCAGAACCTGAGGGCTTAACATTGTTGTTTGTAGAATCATAGACTGGTTTGGGTTGAAAGGAACCTTAAATGTTATCCAGTTCCAACTCCCCTGCCATGGGCAGGTACACCTTCTACTATCCCAGGTTGCTTCAAGTCCCATCCTGGCCTTGGACACTTCCAGGGATGAGGCAGCCACAGCTTCTCTGGGTAACCTGTGCCAGGGCCTCCCCACCCTCACAAGGAAGAATTTCTTTCTAATATTGAGTCTAACCCTGCTCTTTGTCAGTGGAAAGGCATTCCTCCTCATTCTGTAATTCCAGACCCTTGTCAAAGTCCCTCTCCAGCTCTCTTGCAGCCCCTTTAGGTGCTGAAAGGCTGTCTAGTTGTTCTCTTAGCATTTTCCTCGTTTTCAGTTAGGTCCAGCTGATGTGCACTGGTGCCCACGTGGACCTTTCAGCCCTGCCGTGCTCATGGCACCTGTTACCTCCTTGAGATGGGGAGGGGAAATGGCTTCGCTGAGAAGTTCCTAAGGTTTTTGCTGGCAACCAAGAATGGAGGGTTTGGGTCTGTGTGTTATCCTGGTCTTTTTAACAGTATGGTATTGCTCCCCCTTTTCCCAGTTTTCTCTGGCAAATCTGAAATGTGGTGCCAGGGTTGTGTTCCGTTTCCAGTGTGAGGGGGCCTGTGTGTGGTCGGGGTCGAGCCTGGCCCTGGGCAGAGCTGTGCCCTCCATGCTGAGGGGGTGGAGGAACAGTGTCTGTGCCTGGTGGTCCCTCCTGCTCCTGGTTTGCTGTGGCTCTGTGTATCCATGGGAACGGGTTGCTCCAACAGGCACCTGCCTCCCTCCTTGCGAGGTGCTCAGAAAATGTAGGTCACCCTGGATGCATCCTGTCTTTATCTATTTCTGCACTGAGTCAAAGCCCAGCCCCATCTCACTTGGACAGCACAGAGCTGTCTCGTTTGGGTGGCGACTTCCTGGTGCCTGGCCCTCCGTGCTGTGGCAGTGCTGGGCAGCCACAGCTCGCTGCTGCCCCGAGTGAACCTGGGCTCTGGGGGATCCTGGTTTGAATGGGTTTTTTTAATTTCTCCCCAATAATGGAGTTTTAGGTAGGTTTGTAATGCAGAGTTGAGGAAAGCCCTGTGCTTGGTTTCAGAGGTGGCCCCTGGCTGGGCCTGCCCTCCAGGGCAGCGTGTCTGTGGGGCAGCAGCAGGGAAGGTCACCTCGGCCTTTCCCAGTGCTCTGGGAAGGAGGCAGGGCTGTGGAGGTTGCTGGCTCCTACAGCATTACGGTCTCTTGTGAAAAGCTGCTTATTTTAGTAAAGCAAATTCATAGTTCAGCTATGAAGACTGTTGTAGGAAGGTGAAGCACTACTGGACAAAGGTGCAAAATGACTGTTTCGTCCTGTGAGATGGAGCAGGTATTTCGAGTAAGGTACTTAAGCTCCTTTGATGCAGAGATTGCAATTATTCTCTGATGCTTTTTTGTTAGAATCATAATTTTAAAATCATTCCTAATGTAATACTTAACTGGGCATTTGTAATCCTTTTATGCAGAGCCATTGCATTTTCCTAATTTTTTAATGTCCTTCTGGGGAGGAAGAGTGTCTTTTAAGTATGTTGCTTGGCTAAAGACTTCGCTATCGTCCCTTGGAGCCAAACACAAGTAAATGATGCTGGGGCTCAGCCTTGTTTTGTGTGTTGTGCCCATCACATTGTCCGCTGTTGCCATTGTACAGGCCATGCACCAGCTCTGCCCACAGCAACCCCCTGTCCCCTGACTGCTGCCTTTGTTCCTGATGGCTGTTGCAGGTGGAACAGGCTTCAGCCCATGCTGCCCTGCTTCTTTCCATACCTGTGCCAATCCTGCTGCTCCCACGGCGCCTGTGAGGATGGGTGGGGGTGTGCTGAAGGAAGAAGCCACGAGACTCCCTGCTGGAATCTGAGGTTAAGTTAGATGGAAGCTGCCAAGCATCGCAGCCATCCTGTTGGCCTTTGCTACATGGGTCATACAGCACAGACTGGCCTGCCCTGGTGCTGGCTGCCTTCCTCCTTTTCACATGAAATAGCCTGGATTGGTCTCTGGGCTCCCTCTTGGCGAACCTGACTTGACATGAAATTAAATGTTTTGGTTATGTTCCTGCTGGCCCAAACTCTAAACATGGCTTTGTCTTGTTCGTTTAGAAAGCAAACAAACAAGAAAAGCCCCACCAAAAAACCCCAAAGAACTTCCAAGAAAGTAACAGTTACTGTCCTTGTGTTCGCTGATGGAGGGTAGCTGCCAGTGGTTAATCTGTGAACAAGACTGGGTTTTAGCCAGATATTCCTTAGATTCTAACACTTTATTTACACTATGCTGCACTCAAGCCACTTCAGTAAAATTAGGGAGGACTCACAGCCAAACCCAGGTTTGTGACAGCAGTGAGGTCATTGCAGGTAGGTGTTCCCACAAGTCAGCGTGGGCTCAGCCTGGTTGGTGCTCTCAGCCCGGTGCTGACGTTTGCTGAAGTCACCCACGGTGCTCTCGAGGAGGGCAGTGGGTTTGGCTCCATGCTCCCAACCACTGCAGCAGCTGCCATTCCCTGCTCCTCCACGAGGATTACCAAGAGCGGAAGGGCAGTTTCTTCACATTTGTTTTTCTGTTCCTTACTCATTTCACTCTCCTTTTTGCCTTTTCTCTTGTACCTGATCCTACAAATGTGAAAGCGTGGGTGGGGAAGAATTGCCTTGTCACCCTTTAGGGTTGTGGCTGTGCCCTCTAATAAGCAGAATGCCATGAGATGCGACTCTGTACCTGCCTGGCGGTACCGGGGCATGGAGACGATTCGCCCGTCTTGCATACACTGAAAGCAACATAACCAGCCCCTTGCATCATTTGAACGTGCATTCAGAAACTCATAGAAGGGATTTCTGAAGCTGAAAAACTGGTGGGTGTTTTGCTCCTGGTGTCCATCCAGCCTGGTGAGCTCCGTACACTCCGTGTCACCTGAGGGAACGGTGAGAGCGTGCAGACAGCGCGTGTGCACCGTGTGCGGAGGCAGCTGCTGGAGCCATCTGGTTTGGCTTTGGAGTGTGTGCTGCAGTGGGCTGTTGTTTCCTCTTGGTCCCCGTTTCCCGGCCTCCCCCCAGGAGCACCTGGCTGCCACCGCAGCGGCAGGCATGGGAAGCACGAGCAGGCACACGATGCCCTGTGCTCCCTGGATGTAGATTATGCCAGAGGTGGAGGACATACTCAATTTACAGGGATGGTGATGGACAGATTAGTGTTCTTGAAAGGCATTACTGTGTATTGGGGAAGGAAAACAGTGGCATGACCCACTGCAGATTAATATGATTAGCAGATCAAAAATCCGGGCACTCGCTATCCATTGTATTTCAGTGGGAATTTGCCACACAACTCTCTGGGGCTGTTTCTGATCCTTCTTCCTACGACACACAATGCCTGCAAGCCATTTCCTTCCTTTATCTATGTTCCTACAGTTGGCATTGTGTCAGCAGCTGGTGCTCCCTCTGCAAGATCACGGTCTTTGCTGCATCCAGCAGAGTTGGAGACCTGGAATTTTGCTTACGTCTGTGGTCCTCAGGAGCGTTTTGCAGTGTAAGAGTTTCAAAAAGCCTAAGTTACGTTTATTCGTGTTTAGGAGGAGTGACAGAGAAGCACAGAAATTGTTCTAAGTGAAAGTCTAGTGCCCATTCTTCAAGATTGTGTCAAAATAATTCCCATTTCTAATCCTGAAAAAAATTCACTTGAATTATTTTTGAGCTTGAAAAGTTTTCATGGATGAGATTTACAGTAATTACTGACTTTTCGCAGCCAAATTGTAATTCTGGCAAGTTAGAATCTGGGTGTTTGGTGGGTTGGGAAATTTACACCTGTTCCTTGAAAACTAAAACAAGAAAAAAACCTGGAGGGCATTTTTATTGCTGTTTTCCCTCCAGAAAAAAAAGTATTCTGGTCTCTTCCCATTATCTGAGCTTCTGCAGGACTTCAACAATAAGCAGAGCTGGAGGATCTGTTGGTGATGTGCTTATGAGTGTGGTTCCATAGGATTAAGACACTGATTTTCTACAAATATTGTCTACTTCTCTCAGTTGTAGTTGCTTACTGGAGCTGCACTGCTTGTGAAAGTAACCCTGTGGTGGTACATGGCAGGTGTTACAAAGAAGGTGGAGCCATCTTTGAACTATCAAGCAGTCCCCTCTGTTTGGATATGTCTGGTTTGCGCACATCCTGTGGGATGATGCCCTTGCTCCTCTGCCTCTCTGTATTCCTGGCTCCATTCCTCTGCCACAGGCCTATTTGTGGGAGGGGGTGCAGGAGCAGCCTGGGTGGCCTTGGATGTGTCCATGGCAGTAAAGCAGAGTGGGGCTGGGAGGCACCACCTGGCTGTGGGGCTGTGCTCTGTCAGTACCTGACATGCTTTTCGTCTGTTTGCCCCTGTGCCAACGAGCATTTTCCTACCCAATGGCAGGATGTGTGGGGAGTGGGGACAGAGATCCTTCCCCTCTGGGTGCTGTAGACCAGGTTACTCCCATGGGGGAGGACAGGGCTTTGCTGCATGGATGGGAGCCACAATGTGCCATCTGCCTCTCGGGGCGGAGATCAGGCCCCAGTGCGTTCTGCTTACAATACAGAAAGATGGATTAAATGCTTCTGGCATGAAACTGAAGAACTGATTGGCTTGCTGTCCTTTTGAGTCTTCTCTTCTCCCTTGGGTTTTGTTTGTTCCTGTATGAAGTTTAGCAAGATTTACCACTGGGACCCAGGTGACATGGCAGAGCACTTCAATCACAGAAGACAAGCTCCTTTCTCCCTTTTCAGAACACCAGCTTTCAAAAATTACTCCTCCAGGGTTTGGATTTTCACAGAACACAACGATAAAAAAGGCCTTGCATTGTGCAATGGGGAGGAAAAGGAAGGCAAAAATATTTCAGTGTGGCTTAGCAATGTCCAGAAAATTTAAAAAAAAGCAGTGATGATAAAATGTTGGCAACTTTTGATAGTTTGTAGGAACTTTTGGATAAATACTTTATGATCTTTCAATTAAATCCCAGACAACTCCATAAGTTCTTGCAAGAGCATTTTATTTTTTTGAGAAGTGTATGCCAAACCAAACCTGAGATGCTTTGGGACGCTGCTGCCGTTCAGTCCTGCCAGACAGTCTCCAGACTCAGCCTTTTCTCTCCTCCTTTGCAGGCCGTGTACATGTTTTATGCGTTGGCAATCGTCTGCGATGATTTCTTTGTCCCTTCGCTGGAAAAGATTTGCGAAGTAAGTATGAGAAGATGTTCCTTCGGCTGGTGTGCTGCTGGTGCAGCAGCTCTGAAGGGCCTCAGGATGTGATGATGGTGTATTTACTGTTGTCCTGCAGTGTCGCTCATGTTGCACGTTTAGTTGCTCAGTATGGCCTGTGTGCGTTGGCTCAGTTCACGGGCTGACAGGCTCTCCAGGTGCTCCAACCATTCACACTGGGATAGTTGCTGTTGGTTCGTTTGTGTGTCTTTGTAGATGTCTCTGCAGAAACACCAGGCCCTACCCTTCTCTGACACAAATTAAAACCTCTGGTGATTTACCCCAGTAGAAGTCGCAGATCTTGTACCTCATGCTCGAAGGCCTGAGTCTCACACCTTGTGTTGTGTGGGTGTAAGTTGTAGAGCAACTGGGACAACTAGGTCAGCTGTAAAGAAGCTTGTGAATGCTTCCAGCAATTGCAAGGGACTGTGTCCCTCTTTTGCTAAGGTTGGCATGCTGAAGTTTTAGAAGACAAGGAGTACATTTTAGCCTAAATCGGGTCAGACAGCTACAAAGAGAACACAGACCATGTGCCCACAGCGACTGTGAGCCCTCTCTGTAGTCAGTTCCAGGCAATGACATCTTTGCATGTAGAAATATGGTTTGGTCTTGGCAGTGAGATGTCTTTGTCATCTGGAGGAGAGCCTGCCCATGTTCCTGGCAATGAGTGCCACTCGTCAGGGCATGGGCTGTGCCTAGCCCTGGGAGAGGTGTCGGCAATGGCAGGAGAAGTCATTTGTGCTGACAGCTCTGATGGAAGTCATCTCTAAACTAACCTGATATTTGTAGTTCAATACCCTGCTATGCGAGCCTTTTTCGTATCTGGGCCCTAGAAGGCAGTTTTCATTTGCCCAGATCTTTGCTTTTTGCTTATTTGTTATTTTCTCAATGGTACATAACAATTCCTTGTGTGCTTTAGTGGTTCCGAACTATTCTGTTACCCAGCACCACCGATGAGATGATAATAACAAGTTCTGTTTAATTGTGTCTGAAAGAGAAGGCTTTGCAATTGAACATCAGATCCGGACTACTGGTATTTAAGTTACTGTTAGGTGAAAGGTGCTGTGTCACTAGACATTATCAAAATGGGTCATATAAATGGATCAGACTTTTACTGTTCCTGTTGTTCCTGTTTGATTCTCTCCCATAAGTTTTTTCTCACCCCATAGGTGACCTTTGGGGGCATTCAAGTCCTTTTATGTAGATTATGCATAATTAAACCCTTCTGTAATTAAATGATAGCAAAAGAAACATGCAGTCCTGTTCCCTGGTCCAACTACTTTTGATTTCATTAGTCCAGAATGGCTTGTCTGCAAAACATCCAGCTTTCCATGGTTTGTCCTTGATGTGAGCACTCAAGAATGCATGGGAAAAGGCATGGGTCACTTTGCAAAGGCTGATTGTCTTTGCTTTCAAAAGACACCGTGAGTTGCAGCAGCTCTTGTAGGGTGGCTGTCTCCAGAGTTCCATAGAGCATTCTTCAGAAGAACCTAGCCTTTGGGGAATCTACTTCCAGTCTCATGAACTTCTTCCACAGTAGGTTTGACCCTGTTTAAAATAATTTCCCATTAAGCTGTGTTTAATCTGGTTCCACAAGCGTTTACAGCATAGCAGCGATGCCATGGTCTTCTGCTTTAAAAGCATTCCTGGTGAGGGTACATCCTGTCCTTTCACCTTGTCCCTGTAACTTACATACAAAGTGTTATTGGTGTATGTTAAGTGGATAGAGTTACCTTCCCTTAGGGGCCGGGATTACCGTTCTGGGATCTTCAATCCAGATAAGGCTAGTGGAAGGATTTCTGCAGTCTTGTCTCTGTGCAAAGGTAATGATAAAGTTGCAGAGAAGCCCTGCAGCTCTGCGGAGGGAGGAGGGGAGAGGGAGGTTTCCTCTCAGCTGCCAGGCTGGGGGTGCTGCCTCCAGGAGCCAGCTCTGCCAGGGACACCTCCCACCACCCTGGCTCATCCCCATGCTTTGGCTGTTGGTCTTCCCTGCGCTCACAGCGGCAGCTGCTGACTCACACCCCAGCTTGGTGTAGTAACAGCTCAGAGGTGGTGGCTGTTTGGGGGGGCTGGTGTAGTAACAGCTCAGAGGTGGTGGCTGTTTGGAGGGGCTGCTTTTAGCTCCACATTGAACGGGGGAAAGTGCCAATGAGGCACATCGTCCTCAGCAGCCTTGTGGCATCTGCTGAGCAGCCATTGGTGCAGATGGAGCAGACAACATCAAGAGCATAATTAACCAACTGAATCTTTGGAAGCAGCATATGCTGATGAAGTTTTCATAGAACAGTGGATCCTTTCCCTTCCAGAAACCCATGTTTTAGACAGTCCATGGGTACTGCTGGGGGACAGGTGTAAGAGGTAAGTGAGGGTGATCCCAGAGAAAGGGGTTGAAGTGAGGGTAAATGGCCAAGGCTTAAGTGATGCCAGGGAAGGTGGCTGGGGGTGAACAAAGGCTGAGCTGCAGCCCTGCCCTTTATGGGCCAAAGGGGGTAAGGTGTGTATTGCTGAGATCATGGAGCACACAGAACCATGAGAGTGCTGTCGAGAGTGCTGCCCTCCCTTCCTGTCCTCTGTAAAGGACAGCACAGGCACAACCTGCCTTCTGTGCCAGGACATGCTGACTTATGTAGTCAATGCCTGTGATGAATTTTCCTCTGCATTTAACCTTTATTAACATGAAACTTCACACGAGTTTCCACTCTGGGCAGACAGTTTGACGTTTGCAATGGAGTTCCATCAGCTGCTCAGTGTTGTAACCAATGCCTCTGTTTCTCTGCAGCGCTTGCATCTTAGCGAAGATGTGGCTGGGGCAACTTTCATGGCAGCGGGAAGCTCCGCTCCTGAGCTGTTTACATCCGTCATAGGTAACTAACCTGCCGCTGCTTCCCCAAACCTTTGCGTTGCCCTGGCCGCTTTTCAGACTTGAAATGGGATTGCTACGTGCCTGTAACGTTTGTTACAATCCTGGGCCCTTCCCTACATGGACACGTGTAGGACTAATTGAGGGGAGTCCTCACTGGGTGAAGTCCTTCCACAGCCTTAAGCTGAGAGGGGACTGCAGTCAGTGTTTATAAAAAGGTGCTGTTCCGTGCAGTTTTGCTCATCCACTTCTCTGTTGTCAGGGGATCGTCAGGGCGGCAGCTGGGAGGGTATGGAGGGCTCTCCATCATCAAGGAGAACTAACTCTCAGCTTAGATACTTTTTCCAGGAGACTCTCCCATTTCAGTCACAGCTGTCAGACAAGTTAATTCACGCAAAGCTGTGTGCTCTGCAGAGAGGTCTGATTACACGAGCAAAGCTGTAACATTTGGGAACTTAAATTGGACGAAGTTGGGGCTGTATTTCAGTTAAGGGGAGTGCAGTAGCAGGGTGAAAATAAAACCAGATTCCTTCAGGCAACGTAGAAAAACCCTAATAGTCAGATCATTATCCCGCTGTGGTGTAATCCAAATGCATGTCACTTGACAGGTGAGTGCTCCTGTGTTTCTGAGGAAAGGATAAAGTTGGAAAACATACCTAAACTGCACTGGCCAGATAAATACTGTCGGAACCTTAAAAGCCAGTGATGAATTTAAACAGACTGACAGCTAGCAGGAGATGGAGTGTTATTTTTAGGCTGGCTTCCTAAGGAAAGGATTTTGTGCAGCACTGTGATGCATGTGTCTGTCAGTTCATCTCCCTCACCTTTAACCTCATTGGCCAATTTTAACCAAATTTGACAGAAGAGCTCTGAAAAGAGCCCCATAACTCATCCTGAGAGGCATCATTCAGCTTGGAAGTAGCTAATGGCAAGACAGCTCTGAATCAGCTCCAGCCTCTCCTGAAGCTCATCCCTGCTGAAGCCTGTTGGGACAGGGATATGGGGAGTACTGGTGAGGGAATGTCTTATGGGAGACAGTTTCCTGCAAATTTGTGTCCAACCAGCTGCTGCCACAGAGCTTACAGCGTTTTATGATGAGTATCGCCATAATGTTGGGTCATAAGACCAGGAGGCTGGTAACTTAGACATGACTAAGGTACTTGGTTTCCATCAGACAATCTATCCAGGTCCCCTCAGAAAGCAAGTCTCTGCAGGTTGCCCTATTAAATATAAGAAAAAGTGGCAGAACCAGTGCCTGCCTTTAAGATTCATTAATGGGGTTGTGAGGTCTACAATTTTTTTGTGAAAAAATTCTGTTCTTTCCCATTTACACAGCTTCTCTTGAACTTGTTTTTCAGGTGTTTTTATCACAAAAGGAGACGTAGGCGTTGGAACCATTGTAGGCTCGGCTGTATTTAACATTCTCTGTATTATTGGCGTGTGTGGGCTTTTTGCAGGACAGGTAAGAGCATTTAATGATTCCTAACAGTTCTTGCTGCACCCTATGCTGTGAAATCAGATGTCAGGTTCACAACCCTGCCACAAATTTCTCTGGCTTTGTTCTTTTTAATAGAGCCCTATGCTGTTCCTCTTGCAGTTTTGAAATGAAAAGCAGAACAGCAAACGTCAGCTCCTGTATTTTAGACTGCCCAAGATGTGAGTGGTCAAAGCAATAAAAGTTGGTTATTTAACACCTCCTCTTGGTAGCTGTTGAAAACCACGTGGTGATGGCTGCATTGGGCCCTTTTAGGCCGGAGGAACCAGGAGGTGTCAGTGCTTCTGGGAGGTAAATCGCAGGGTGGAGAGCCCTGCAAGGTACCTCCAGGAAACGATGATGCTCCTGGAGCAGCTCCAAAGGTGCTTGCCTTTGTGCGAGATGGCTTGGGGTACATGTGTGTGATTGGCAGGGCTTGGGAAGCTGTGTGATTAAGATACAGTTTGGCTTGTGGTTTGTCTTGTTGTTTGTACCCGTAGGCGCAGAATGGAGTATGTGGGAACAGACCTCTGAGGGTCTCTAATACAAAGTGCTCACACCCTGACTCCCCCAGTTCTAAGCAGGGCTGATTTCAAAGCTGGATCAGGTTGCTCAGAGTCTGGTCCAGTCAGTTTTGAATACTTCCACAGATGCTCCCATATTATTCCTCCTTAACAGTCAGGCGATCAATTCCTGGTGTCGTTTCTGACTGTTTTCCACCATGTCAAACTGCTTATGACAACACAAGCTATTAATCTGAAATTAAAGTAATTAAGTTTTGAGATCTGAGCTGCTGTCTGAATTGCAGACATGATTGACTGTATAATTAAATATCTGAATCTGCATTCACATTTGCACTTGCCAACTTGCCCAGTATTTTACAACCTCATAGATGTTCTTTGACATGTTATTGTGCAGACTTACTTGTAAAGGGGAGAAGCAGGGTGATGTTACCAACACAGGCCAGTGGGATAATTAGTTCTGGGAGAAGAACTGGGACTTGTATAACTTGGTCAGTACACGAAAGCATGCAGAGAGATTGGGCTTTCCTGGGAAAGCTTGTGATCCAATTTTATTTTCATTAGCAGTGAACTTTTACAGGATGAAGGTGAACATTTTCACTGTGAGGAGGCTTCAGGATAAGGCCAGAATAATACCTTTTAACCACCTAAGTGTTGTTATTTGCATGGGAACATGCAGCTGGAAGCTACAGATGCTCAATGTCTTAGTGGCTCTGCTGTAACTCTATAAAAACCCAGTTGATTGAGGTCAATTTTTAATGACGAAAGCCTTCCTGGGGGGATGAAGCTGTGTTCCCCAGAGGTGTTCTCCTGTCATCAGTGGGACTTCTTGCTCAGGCTGCTTTTTTCAAGCAAATGAAGGTGATTAACTGTTTAGCACAGTGGCAGAGGAGCCCATTCTTTTAATTTTTAGTTTCCAGAGTGTAGACTGTATGCCTCAAACCTGCTAAAAATACTAGGTCCAAATCACAGCTTTCGGTGGAAAAGGCTTGCTAGAATTTGGGGGTTGACAGAGAATGTCAGTCTTCATGAGAGACTGTTTTCAGGTAGGAGATGGTTCCGAAGGATGCAACACAGCTCAAGTGCTCTTGGAAATGCCTTCAGCTTCCAGGTGTGGTAGCGTTCAGGAGTCCAAGGTGGGGACTGGCTTCTGTGAGTCATCCTAAGTGTGGTCTGCATGTCTCTCAAGCCAAGAACTGAGATTTTGACTGATTTGTCCCAGCTTTGTTTTCCTTGACTCTAGAGGTGATGTGTGTATGGTTTAGTCAAGTCACTTAACACCTGTTTGCTGAAGTTTAACCCTCAGAGGGTGGGTGAGCACTGGAATGATTGATTTGGAATTATGATTTTAATGAGCAAATAAAAAACTTCAGCGTCAATAATTACAATGTTCTAGATAAACTCTGGTTTGGTTTATTATTTATATTTTTTTCCCACTCTCAATCTTTCACCAAAAAGTCATTCTCTTTTATTGTTGTGATTCATCTCTTTGTTTTGTGTTAGCATTAACAGGAATTTGGTTTTATTATCAACAGTGTCTCTATAGAGGCACTAACATAGGTGCTAAATTTGTTTGGTGGTTGGATTTCTGTTCAGCTGGGAACTGGGATGTCAGTTTTGAGTTGCCAGGTGAGCCTGGAGTCTGGTCATTGGTCGAAGCTGCCTGCTGTGCTCCAGGGCTTTTTCTTCGGGCTCACACCTCTAGGGTCAGCAGCTGGAGCCCTCAGGTTTTCAGACGTATTGTCCATGGAATGGCAAAGCTAGAGCTCAGACCTGCAGGGGCTCTCTGCAGCATTTCCATAAGTACTCTTTTAGAAAGCCTTCTTTTGGTTTGGTTTTCATGGTTTTTTTACCGGTAAATGGTTGAATTGTAAAATACTGACCAGCTCTCTCTGGGATATGTTTTATTTTTAAATTAGTTTGTAGTTCATGCATGCTGTGTTTGGATGTATTATTCTTTGGTTTAAAAAAATACTGGGTTTGGTTACCTTGCTTAGAAAAAGAAACAAGCCCACGGCCCCAAAAAGCTGGTATGCATTTGTTTGAGCACCAACTTTGATTGTTTATTCTTCTAAGCCTTTAGTGGCTGTAAGTGCACACTTTTCAGAATAAATCAGAATAGACATCCCACTGCTGGAATAGGAGAAGGGAAGTGTGATGCCCACACCTCTGTATGACACTGCACACCTGAAAAAGGCGTTAAAAGAGCATTGTTAGGGTTGAAAGTCAAACACCGAAAAGTTAGAAAATAGCAGCATTAGGGTTCCCTATGCACCGTAATTTGCCTCCCCCCATGGGTGTTCATTATTATCCAGCCTTTAATTACAGAGTCTCCTGCCGAGTTCTCTGTGGGGTCCCTTCCTCCCTCAGGCACAGAATGGACTTTGCTCACTTAATGAGCAACTATTCAGTATTTTGTTTTCTCTTTATTGTTCATTCTGTGCCCTTCTGCCTTATTTACCAGGCTCTATTCAAGCCCTGTTTCAGAGGCAGAATTATTAATTTCCTCTTGAACGTCTGCCGATCTCATCGCTATTGTATCTGAGCAGTTGATGAGCAATTAATTAATTTTCCCCAAACCTCTGTGAGATGAAGGGATGTTTTAAAGATGGGGAAACAAAGCACAGAGAGATTAAATAGAAAAGAATAACTTGTCATTTTAGGGGCCAATTAGAGCTGGCACAGGCCTGTTCTTTCCCTGTTGCACAGCATCCTGTGGCACACTCTCTGGTCCTGGCTTCAGATGCTGCTCCTGCTGCTCCACGTTGCACGGGGGTTTCCTTGCTGGGCTGGCCTTTGTTTGAGTGGCCCAACTCTCTGTTTCTTGAGGCTTGAGAGAAAGAAAGCTAGCGGTCTCTTGAGCATTTGGATTTCCCACAGTGGTCTCGATCCCTTCTCCTCTTCCCACACCTCTGCTCCGTGTCTCCTTGTCTGACTTCTTCTGGCTAATGTTATCCTAGCACACCTGCTGGTATAGTGCAGGTTGGATGTGTCTGTAGCTGTTTCTTAACTTGTCTGTACACCTGGGACACCAACATGGCTCCATTCTGCTGCTAAATCACACAACCCAAATGTTGTTTCTTTAGCTGCTGTCTCTGCTTTGCTTCCTTCTGGCTCAGGGGGAACGAGGAAGTCAGAAAATGCTGTGAGATAAAACGGTAGCTGGTGCTTCAGACACAAGTTCGCAGCGTTCTCGGGGACACATGTGGGATAGCAGGGGTAGATGCTGACATGGACACTGCCATCTGTGTTGGCATGGATTGTATCAGGTTTTCTCTGTGCTTGCAGACCAGCTGTATGTGTGGAGCTCGACCTCAGCCTGGGGTCCCCCCAAGCCTCAGTCACTCTGTCCGGTCTTCTTGCACGCTCGGGTTTGTGCTTCCCAAATTCTCCCCTCCTTCTACTGCCCTCTCACCATCCTTGGTGGCAAGGACGTGGGATTGTCGGAAGCAGTCCTTGCTTAATTTGGCTCTCATTCAAGCCAGCACAAGCAGAGCTTGTTTGGTTTTGGATGTTCCCCCATCCAGATTAGTCTCAGTTTTGCAGCTCTGCTGCTCTGCCCTGCATGCTGTCCTGTCTTCGTCTGTCCTCACGCAGAACTGACCTACCGCCCTTTGCTATGTTGCAGAGGAGGATGGACGGTGAGAAATGCTTAAGGGAGAGCAATGTAACCATGAGTTGCAAGTCCGGTGTTAAACTGTAATTTTGAATCTGCATGGCTTGGTCTGTTAGTATTTAACTGCTGCGTTTTTCAGTTGAGTTCAACTTTCTCTATTTTACCTTTTCACAGAAAAATAGACACTGCTCTGGGTGGAGCAGGGGACCAAGAATGCTGGGTTTTGCTACAGATGTGTTCTTCCAGTTATTTGTTCTGTTAAGGGGTCTTGTAGGTGGCAAGGCATCATTTCTCAATATACTGAGTGAAAAAGGACTATCCAGACTTTCTGATCTGCTTCCTTCTGCTTCAGTGGGATTCTTTTACCTGAGGAAATAAACTAAATTCAGAAGGTTCTCCTCTGGTCAGGTCAGGGAACCCTCGTGCCAGCTGAGGTGCCTCTCGGAATCATCTGCTGTCCTGCGCTCGGGGTTATGTCAGTGGGAACACACGCCTGAGAAATAGGTGTTACACAGTGACAAGGAAACTAAACAGAGTTTAATAGCCCGGTCGAACATTGCTTAATGAAGGGCCTGCGACTTCTGTAATCTCTTTTACCCCACTTCTGCCACACAGCCAGCTTGCATGCATCTTAATCTTTTAAGCTTTAATTTCACTCACAACTCAGGCAGTCGTTACTGACCTTTAACTGAATGATTGCATTCATGCGCTTTTGTATTTTCTTCTCCTGGGCTGTGGAGGAATTTTAGGAGGGGAGAGTCAAAATGCTGTTGCTATTTCTTCATTGATCTGTGACCATCAGTGGAAAACATGTAAAACTCTGGAGAAGTAGTTAGGGAGGACTTAATGCCAGCTGTTGGGACTGTACACTGCTCTTGTAGCCCAAGGCACAATGGGGTTTGGCGCTGGCAGCATTTTATAGTGACTGTGGGCCTGCTCTTTCAGTGATGGGTGTGTTGCAGACAAGGATAGACTAATAAGACAGAACTAGTCCCAGAAGCCAAGGCAGTGGTCCTTGGGAACACAGAGCTGCTGGTATGGCTGTGATGCGTGAAACCCCAGGTATGGGAAAAGCAGAGGGAGGATGCTGGCAGTGTCCTTCCTGCTGTCCTGTGGAATGTCAGATGGTCAGTAAAAGGTGCAGCCAGGGCAGAAAGATGTCAGTGGAGTTTCAGGATAGAGAAGTATCATTAATTCAGAGGTGCTGCCCAAGGGTCCTCAACACTGAGAGGCTGCAGCCTTTCTGTAAGTCCTGGTCAGAACAAACAGAGGCCTCCCAGCCACCAGGCCAGCAGCATACCTGCTGCCATGGCTCCTTCCCTGCTGCTGCCTAGGCAGGCGGTGGGTGGGCTTCTCGGACCACCCTTTGTCTGCTGTCAGAGCCATATCTGCTGTAGGCAGTGGATATGCTCCCTTTCCCTGGGGTTTTCCTGCTGGGATGTTTGGCACAGACAGACGACAGAGCGACTCTGAGTGATAATGCAAATTAGATCCTTTCTGGCTTCCTCTAACACAAATGGTGTTATCTTTGCAATTAGGGACTTCTGGATTTACAGCAAATTTGTAGCCACTGTGTGAGCCAACATGGTTTGCATTCACCAGGCAGTATGTTTGGTAAGAGGAAAGGTGTCCATCCTCTTTGTCAGTGTCATGCCTTGTCTCCATGGTGCTGCTGATCCATAGCATCAATCTGTATCAGAGGTTCCTGTTAAACCATAACCCTTTGTGTCTCCTTTGGGAGAGCTCTGATGAGCTTGGCAAGCATTTTGTCATTCCTGAAGTAACTTTCGTTCCCAGAACTGGACTAACAGCATGCATGAAATTGGTGCCAGTTCAGTGCCAGTGGCTGATGAATGCATAACATGAAGGTCCAGGACTGGTCTGGCCATCACAGAAGCTGCTGTGATTTTTTTATATTAGCATTTCAATACTCTTTTTGCAGAGTTGCATTCAATAGTGGGATACAAATAGGGAAGAAAATCAAAAGAGTTGAAAATAGATTCATATCAGCATCAAAACAGTCTAGTTCCTAATTGCCACGAAACACTGTCACCATTTGAGGTTGAGTTTTCTCTCTCAAAATTCACACACAGATCAATACTGTGGATGTACCATTGGTAGGACTTTTTCTTAAGTCATTTGTAGCATGAAAGCGAGGGAAAATACAAAATCTGGGGTTTATTTCTGGCAGGGACTGGCCAGTCTGAAGAGGCTGGGGACATATCTGACCTGTGCACACTGGCCTGCCTACCACTATCCTTGAATTCTGCTGCAGATCCTGCAGTCCAGCAGCCATCTGCAAAATGCAGGTCTCAGGGTCCTGCTGCCTCGGCTCTGCAGGAATCTGAACTAAAGAGACTTGCTGGTCCCAGTAACTCATGGATGATTACAAGTACCAGTTGAGCAGGGAAATATTTTTGGCTTTGTCCTGAGGTTTGGAGGGTGTCCACTGTTTCCATTCTGAGAATGTCACAGAGACAGATTGCTGCCGCAGTGATGAAAATATCTAGAGCTGCTTAAAAAAGCAAATACTCTTGGAGAAATAATGAGAATAAATTGAGCTGGTGTGCAATGTACAAACTGAGAGCTGGAGTGACAGCTGAACGCTGCAGAGAACAGTGAACCAGAGGTAAAATTAGGGGGCTGATAATTGGAAGGAAGCTTTCCTCGCAGTGAGTCCGTTAGATCACTGCTGCTTTAACTGTCTGACAGAGACATATATTTTAAGGCCTGGATTTTGTTTTGGTCTGACCTGAGGTCGTTTGGTATTTTGCTGAAGTTGGGAGTGGTGGGGTATTGGTCAAAGCCCCGAGCAAGCCTGAATGCTGCATCACAGGACACTGGGGTCTTTGCCCAAGATTATGGTCAGGCGACTCAGCTGGATACTCCTCGTGTCCTGGGATATTGGGGTGTGACAGTGGGGTATTAGAGGGAGGAACGTCTCTGGCTGCTCCCTAGCGTTGGTCCAGGATGTCCTGCTGTGCTGTCAGTCCAGCACAGGGGCCTCTGACTGCCTACCAGCTTTCCTGTAGTGCTTTCCATGCAGAAATCTGTCTAAACTCTCTGCTGTGGCAGTGGTTCAGTGTGGCAGGAGGAGATGTGGGACTGGGACTCCTGCTGTGCTATAGGATGGCCCCTCATGTGTTCTCCTGGCAGAGGGGCAGCCAGCCTGGCCGGCCCTTCCCCTGCACCGTGGGGCTGCCCCAGAGGGAGAAGGAGGCAGCTCCTCTGGCATGGAGAACTCTCCCATTGCTGCAGTTTCTCGGGCCTCTGCAGTTCTCTGACCCCAGCTCCTCAGGAATCCAGAGGTGTTTAGACCTTGCTCTCAGCAATGCTTCTGTTCCCTCCAGGAACTGTAAAGTGGGCATGAGTGTGATTGACTCACAAGTTCATGTTGAAGTCTAGTGGGTGATCAGTGAAGGAGCAGTAAGGGAGAAAAGTGTACCCTGGGGTTTCTGCTGTATTGGATTTGCAACTAATGATTATTAGCTGGTGATGGACTGATTGGCTTGTTACAGGAAGGCAGGTTTTGTGAAAATTACCCTGCAGGTCCTGATGGCCAGGCTGTTCCTCTCTTCCTGCACACTGCTAGAAGATGGTAGTAATTATCTTAAGTAATTCCTTCCTGCCTTATCTTCATTACAAATGCTACAGGACTGATGCACTTAAAAGAGAGCGAGAGAGAAAGTGTGTGCTGAATATTAAACACGCTGTTTCCCACCTTCTGTTTGGTCATGCCCTTTCCAACAGCACAAAGCCTGCAAGCCTCTGGATCACAGGCATCCATCCCCTTCCACTTGCCCTCCACTGTTTTTCCTGGTGGCTGAGCACTGCCAGATGCTGCAGCTGCCCGGGATGGGGAGCACTTCCTCTGGAGTGGGCAGGGACAGTAGCATCCCTCCCGGCAGGGTGACAGGGGACTGTGACTCCCACACAGGGGACTCTTACAAAGCAAGAGAGGGAGATTTTGTTGAGGTAAAATGACCTCAGAGAAGGTGTGAGAGGCATTGGAACAGTATCCTCAAAAGGCCACCAGTGTAGAAGGAGGTGGCCAGACGTCTTATGGCAGACTCGAGCCAGAGCTGGAGGCTGCAGCCAGGAATGTGCGATTGAGACACCAGGAAAGACATCCCACTGGTGAGGGCTGGGAGTTCCAGTGTTTGGGGACCAATGTGCAGCCTCTGAGATCCTGCTGGATCTGCTTGGTGGATTCAGTGTCTGATTTACAGATCTGTCAGAGTGGTACCAGGAACCCACCACTCTGAACCGTGCCATGTCCTGTATGTGGGATTTCTAGCCCATGGCTCTCAGCTCAGGCACAACCCTGTGTTTTGCTGTGGGAATAGTGCTGGTGAAATGAGGCCTTCAAATGCTGCTGGGCAGGCTAAGGAATGGTTTGCAGCAGCAAACAAACCAAGTGGATGCTGTTAGTTGATTAACATGAGGGCAAAAAAGGCTAAACAGAGAGAAAAACTGTCAGAATGGAGTTGCATGTGAACAAAGTGGCTATGAATGAATGATGGCTACTGGTGGCTACATTCATCAGTGACTGCTGATGAATGCAGTACATCTCAGTCACTGTGTGTCTGTGGGTCCCCCTTTCCAAAGGATTTAAGCCCCTTGCAGTCCCACATACATTTATTATCCAGTACTGCTGCTGGGAAAAAAAGAAAAATCTTATCTCCTGTCTGAGAAAGGAAGAGTGCTTCATGAACTTGCCTGAACTTGGGCCATAGGACCAGGGGAAGGACAAGAGCTGCATTGCTCCCAAGTCCCAAGTGAACCCCTCACCTTCCAGGCTACCTCTGTTCTTTAGTGTAATAGATGTGGATATGTCTCCCAGGAAGGATGCTGAGGCTCTGCAGTGGCTTCTTGCTTACAATCACAGATGGATCTACAGCCTAATGTAATACAGACATGAATACAAGTAAGGCACTGTCACATTCTCACGTTAATATGTGATACTTCATTGATTGATATCATGACTAGTGAGAATGAGCAGGCAGGTGGCAGGATCCTTAGAATTACTGAGCCAAGCAAGGAACTCTTAAAGTAATCAATGGTAAAGTTTAAAAGCAGAGCCCATGCCCCTGTCAAGGGAAACAGAGAAGCCCTGAGAGATCAGTCCCTGTCAGGGCTGTCCTGGAGTTTGAGGCCCTTGACACGTTCTCCAAAGGCAGCCAGGGATATTTGCCTTCTCAGGAATCAGGATTTCCCAGGCTGCTTTCAAGACAGGCAGAAAGAATTTGGCCTTTCTTGCTTTTCCCTGCTGGAGCATCACAAAATCCGAGGGGGTCTTGTTAGCCTCTCTGGTTTGAACCTGTTTTATGTGGGGTGTTCTAGCTCAGTGCACTGACCATGGGACAAGAGAAGGTTCCTTCAGGTGTGGGCTGCCCAGAGCAGCCTGCTGTGGCCACCAGCCCAGCGATCCAGCTGGCTCTGAGTCCGCTCACGAGCCGTCCCTGGATGCGTGAACTAAGCCTGGCGTCAGCCACTGACTCTGGGCCTGCAGCGGTGTCCAAGGCACAGAGACTGTCATGGCCTGGCGTGAGGGGGCAGCTCGTCAGCTGCACACACAGGGGCACACAGACACACACAGGGCCTGAGGAGTGGGACGAGGCGTGAGCCAGGGGGTATCATGGTCCTTGTGCTTCCACCAGAGGAAGCTCAGTGGCTTATCTGCTGGGAGAGGCTGGGCACCGTTGGCGTTCACCTCGTGAGATGTGCATGCCCAGGGAGGTGCCAGAGCTCTGTCTGTCTGAGGGACACCGTCTCTGTGGTGACCAGCAGCCTGGCTGGCTGCTAGTCAGTATTTGTAACAGTGGAAGGGCTTCAAGGAACTACCCCAGAGGTTTGTGTTTCAAAATAAAAAAGTTCTGTGACTTTTAAGTGCCACCATTTGTAGGAATTGCAAGAATCCCTTTTTTCCTGTCTCGTTTACATGGGCATCCTGAATTGCTGTGACTTCAGATTTGAATGAACCTTAAGCTGGACTTAACTGAATAAAAGACAGTGGAACCTATTAAATTTTACCTGAGCATAGTGAAGTAGATTTTCTTCTTATTTCTTTCTAGCGCTGACACAGATAACAAAGTGCTTGTAACTTTAATTTTGCAAATAAAGTACAGCTCTATCTTTAGCAGCAATGTCTGGCATACTAGGGTCCATCCTTGTAGGCAGGTTTTGCTTAGTCTACTCAAGTAATTTCCCTCTCTCTTGGATAGCTGGTAGAGAAAGTGTCTTGGTCGCCTCATGGAGGATATTTTAATTTTCTGCTTGGCTTGGCTGAGCAGCTGTGACTTCAGGATGATTGGTTGGATTTGTATAAGGTCATTAAGAGCCAATAATGATGTTTATTGCTAAGACATCTGCCACTTACATTCACGCAGAGCAAGTAAAATTAAACCTCAACTAACATCACTGTTATTACCAACACAGTTAATGCCAACAATAATGCTATCAATAGGTGAAGATTTCACAGTGGACTGTAGGTAAGAATGTCTTGAAACTCTGGACCCTCTGGGGAGATGGTAGGCAGTGTGAGCCCAGCAGGCTCTCTTTAAGCAATACCTGATTGGGTTGTTTCTGGGGTTATGTTTGGACAGAAGAGGGAGCGAGATCCACACGGTACCACTGTGGCATGCAGGAGCTGTGCATGTGTTGCATCTGGTTGGGAAAGCAGCGCAATGTGTGTGTGTGTTCTGAAGCTTCTCCTATCCTGGTTCTCTTCAGTTGTGGCTCTGGTACTTCAGCTGATGGGCTCTGCTGTGACCTGTCTCTTTGTAGATGTGGCACTTGGGGACATGGGTTAGTGGTGATCTTGGCAGTGCTGGGGGGATGGTTGGACTCGATGATCTCAGAGGGCTTTTGCTACCTAAACAATTCTGTGATTCTTCAGTGGGTTGCAGCAGTTTGGTTGCTGTGAGGTAAAACCAGGGCTTTGCTGGGGACTGAACTGCAAACCGCAAGGAAGTATATAGTGCTGCTGGTTTTTATGTTCCTGTCCTCATCAGGGATGAGAGCTGGTACATGAGGTAGAGCCAGTTTTATTTTTGTATAATTCCAATAGCATAAGACATGTATTAACTCCAAACTACGGCCAGTCCGATTCCCTGAAAATCTGTCCCTGACCTCCACCCGAGTTCACTGCTTCCTGTAACAGTGGCCAGCAGTTAGTCGTTTATCTTGCTTTGGCATGAGATCCTGTTGTGTTATCATGGGATTGATTTGAAGTTGTGTCAAGGAGTTGCTGAATAATAGTGTCAGGAGCACAACCCCTCCTGGAGGGGACCCCAGCAGGCTGTAAGAGCTCCCCCTCAGCTCAAGGGTAGCTCCTGCAAACCAGGGCAGCGTGTGAGGAGCTTCCCACTGCGTGTCTTACTGCAGCTGATGGAAGGGGCTGGCACAGCCCCTGACGGCTGGTTGTTGTTGCTCAGAGGCTTGCAAGGGGTTGCAGTGAGCAGGAGTTTTGTCAGTCAGCACAGTCAGCATTCAAAAGCCTCTGCTAGGGTGGGGAAGAGCTTCCTGAATCACTTCTGTGCAGTCCGCATCAGTGAGGAGCATTAAGTCTGACACAGATTTTCTGCTTCTGGATGCCTTTGGACAGTGGTGGATTCACTGCTGGCACATCTCTGTTGACCTTCGTAGACTCTTAAAGCTAATCGCTGCAGGGATTGCCTTTAATCTTTTGACACCGTAGTCCAAGCATTCCTGCCTCTCCACATTAACCAATTAAGTTATTAGCTCTTAATACCTAAAAATCTAGACCTTCTGTGCCAGAGGGTAACAGAGAAACAAGATTAGGGAGATTGCTTCCAAAGCCTAGCATTTCCCAGCAGTGTTTGTAGCTGATCAGAGCCTGAGAATGTAAAGCAAAGAATGGGCTGTGAGATGAGGAAAACCCCTGAAACAATTCAGAGTGAAAAAGATCCCTGAAGAACATGGAGGTGAGCAGGTAACGTTCAATATGCTTCTCCTCTAAGTTGAGCAGAGAGAATACCCAGGAGTGCATACCCCTCCGGACTCTGCAGCAGGAGCACAAACATCCTGGCCCAGGGAGCAGCAGCCCTGGTCTGTGACATGTGCTTTGTCTGGGGCCCATCACCATTGTGGGCAGAGCAGGCTGGAAAACAGCCAGCTGGATGGCCTCTGTGAGGAGTATCTCCTGGATGGGAGAAGAGCTGCCACGCTGCTAAGGTGAGAGAAATAATTTGGAAGAGCAGAAGGAGAGAGGGGTCAGTATTACAGAGGATAAATGGTGAAGCCCTAGGATGGGCTAGAAGTATAGGATGGGGCATGGTGTATATTGCTACTGAGTGTATTGCACTTCAGTGCTAAGGGCAGCAGGTGCCAGTGTCTGATTTTTGGGGATTTTCTCTCTGGTGGCTGAACTCCATGTGTGTGCTAGATGGAGGAGATCATATGTGCTGTGTGAGGTCACAGCTTCAGGAGTTGCAAATGGCAGAAATCAAGATAGAATTGATAAAATCTTGATTTTTCTGCTCTCTAGCCATTTAAAAAAGGAAATAAGCATTCTGAGTGGTAAATGTTGCATGTAAGAGGCTGCAGAGTGAAAATTTACCAATGAGAAACCTCGTATCTGACGTGGGTCATTTTAACCCCACGAGTGATGCTGTGGTGTGCAGGGGAGCAGGCACTGTCAGTCTCGTGGACTCGTTGGGGGGATGCTCTCATTTAAGCCTGGACTTCAGAGCTCTTCCTTTCAGCTCAGGGGATTCAGTCCCCTGGATTCAGTCCCCACTGAGTGATCAAGAGACAGCGGATGGGCACTTGTTTGGGGTTTGAATTCCAGGTACTTTCTTCAAACAGAGGAGACATCACCTGACTGACAATCGGTGGTTTTACAGCTGCCTCCTTATGCTCAGCTCCCACAGGACCAGCTGAATGCTGGGTTACAGTATTACAGTATTGCTGATTTAGAACTGAAATTTTACCGTGTTTTTACCCCAGCTGGTTGCTTCCCTGATTTCTTTTCTGCCTTGCTAATCTCTAATTTAAATGGTTTCCGGTGTGTTAAAATTTGTGTGGAGTCTTTGGTGGCTGCAAGAGTGTACAGCACAACTTGGACCTTCAGGGCCTTGCCAGTTCTACCGCAAGACACTATTCTTACCATGATTCTGAGAGCTGCCATTGCCCTCAGTGCTAATGAGCTCCTTTCCCCCTTGGTGCGGGGTTACCTTATGTGCATGGCTTCCCTATTCCACATGGATCAAATAGTTTGAAGACTTCAGCTAAGTGGCTCGGGCCCTGAGGTCATCTTAGATTTAATTGCCCCACAGTTAGTGCATCAGGGAGACCTACTCAGGTGTCTGTGAACTGTGGCAGCCTGTACAGGTGCCAGGTGTGAGCATGTTCCCTTCAATCTGACCTGAAGTCGGCACAAGAGTCCTTGTGATTCCCACAGTATCTTGGTCTACGAGTTTTGTGCGCCAGGTCCCTGCTAGAGAGCTGTATTTCAGCATCTGAATCTTAATGTGCTCATTCAAGTGTCTGAGGAAAATTTCTTGGAAAAATATTGCAGGCTGCCTTCAAGATTATTGTGGAATATCTAGGAGAGATACTACCCTGCCCCCCAGTGCCAGACACCTTGCTGTGACAGGTGTGCTATGCTGCACAGTGACACTCCTGTTCCTGTGGGGATTGTCCTTTTTTCCGGAATGTGACTTCTGTATGCAGAGCTGAAGTTCACAGCTATAAAATCCCCACCAGCATCTATGCTGAGCAAAGTGCAGAGGACCTTAAGCAGCATCCTGAAAACTGAGTGGACCATGTCAAAGTATTTTATAAACTCTCACAAAAATTGCTCAATCAGAATGAAGGGGCACACTGCCTATAAATGTGAGATTTAATTAAGGATCTCTGAATGGAATTATGAACCCATCTCCATGTTTCTACATTTGGAAATTTTCATCAGAAGGTGTCTCCATTCATCTATCTCTGTGTGCCATGAAATGTATTGTCAGCTGGTATAAATCTCATCTGACTCAAGGGCTTTATAGGCCTGCTTTTTTATTTCAGGTTGGAGTTTCTAACATGTCAATGGTTGCGTAAAGAAACTTTACATTGGGCAGAAATTACATCCACATAAAAAAGCCATAGGATTAAGAGGCTGCAGAGATTTTTGAAGTATAATGGTCAGTATCTTTTTACAGCATTTGTTTTGCTAGCACTTCTGGAAAATTCCAATATTGTAAGAGTTAATACAAAGAGAAATTTGGGAAACTAGTTTTGCTAACTCTCTGAAATAGAACCTTTCTTCAGCTAGTATAGAAATGAAAATGAAGGTACTGCTCATTTGAATTCACGCACAAGCATGACTGGAGGATATGGTCAGAAAATTCATTTATGTGTTCCGATCCGAATCAGTGTAAATGAAGCATCTCCCATCTGCTTCCTTCAGCTTTACACCTGTGAAGGATGTGACCCATAGTGTTTGAAATGCACTCCAGAAATGGGAAATACAGATTTGAGGAGAAGCTTCTGCATGAGGGTACTTCCTAAATTCAAAAGGTAGACTTATACTGAAGATGTTACCACCACATAACTGCTTTAATTTTCCCTTTTGAATACTATTTATGAAGTTAAAGACTAACTTACTCACTGGTATTTTTTCTTCTAAGTTCTGAATTGCAAGCTTATTCAGCCTGCAGTGACTATTCCTCCTCATTTCTGTGGCTTTCAAAGGCGTCAAGCAACATGAACTGCATAGCAATGCCATTTTATTCTCCACTGGATATAAATTACTCGTTTTTGTTTGTAACACTTTGCTGGAGTGTTAACGTGAGTGTTTGTCCCAAAACCTGTGGAGGTGCACCCAGAGCTGTAGTGGTACCGATCCCTGTGTTTGTGCTGGTAAAGCTGAGTCCCTTCCTGCTGCCCTGCCAGCAGCAGCAGCCCTGGTAGGACTCCTTGGAGGCAGGCTGCCCTGGGAACACACAGCCTGACCTGGGGGATAGCCGAGTCTGCAGGAGCTTCAGATTTGGCCATGCCTGTGTCCCTCACAGCTGTTCCAGCAGCCCCAGAAGGCGTTGCCTGTCCTGGGTCTCCTCCTGGAGTCCAGCTCACACCGAGGGTCAGGCTGGACCGTGGCACACACTGCTGTTGTGGCAGTTGTGCTGGTGAGAGTCTGGCTGACATCCTCTCTTTGCCTGTTTTCCCAGGTTGTTGCACTGTCGTCGTGGAGTCTCCTGAGAGATTCAATCTACTACACCCTGTCTGTTGTTGCACTCATTGTGGTAAGCTTTTGAAAGTTATTCTTCTGTGGGAGCCCATGTCTACTGCCACCTGTAAAGGGAACCTGCTTTGGAATCATAGGCTTGTAGCTAAAATCCTAGCTCCAGCAGTGGCGTGGGTTTGTGCTTGTGGAAAACTGCTTGTAATCTCTGTGGTTCTGTAGGAAAGCTTGGCCCAAGGGTAGGACATGGAGTGTCCAGAGCCGTAGTTGGTGTGGGCTGCAGCAGCCCAGTGCAGACACAGGCTGCAGAGCTAAAACTGTGTGCCGAGGCCCTCTGCAGTGGATGGTTCAGTGATCTCTGGCAACAACCTTTGTGGTTTCCTAAAAAATGTGCACTAATCTGTAAGGAGGCAGCTTTTGTGCCCAGAGGAAAGAAGAGATCCTGAACAACTACAAAATGTTAGTTTTTCCACACATAACTGGGGCAGGTCTGTTCAGTGCATGCTGGCAGCAAGTCCTTTAACAAAGGCCACAGTTGCAGCAATTCTTAGTGCTGTGCATATTGCAGTGTTCATCAGGTTCAGTAAGTGCTCCAGATGCCTCAGAATTGGGCTACACAGTGAAAAAGTGTTAGCACAAATTTTAGATAAGGACACTGCTGTCCTTAGCAATACCTTAGTTTAGCAATACCTTTGCAGTCAATACCAAACAATGTGAGGAAATGTAAAAATTTAGTTTCCCAGTAACAGTTGCTTTTCATTTTCCCCCCAGCCTAGTCTAGTACCCTAAGATTCCCTAAGAAAGAAAGAGTGATTTTGTGAGGTTAACTTTGATTTGTAAGCAAGAGGGGGACTTTGGAGTCTGAAGGTGGTCTTGCATTTCTCAGTTTGGGTTACTTTGATTAGTGTGTTTCAACAGTGGGTTTCAGTTTGCTTCCTCCCACAAACACCTATGTGTCAGACATGCTCTGGAGGTGCAAAGGCCTCATCACAAACAGGGGGTCAGCCTCAACCCGTTTGTAGTTCTGTTCCCCATACTGCAGCCTTTTTTGCACCTGGTGAGAAGTAACTTTCCTACATAATTACTAGCAGTAAGCTGCAAAGCAAAAAACTTTTTGTTTGTTTTTGCTTTGAGAGCCTGACAGTGACCTCATACTAAAAAGTGTTGCTAAACAAGAAATGCAGCCACACATACTAATTGTAATGAATTCCACTGCACAAGCTTAAAGTCATCCAGCAGGCATTCACTTAGATTGCTCCACAGGAAGCACAGATGTGGGTAGCTGCCTGGCATTTAGCCCCCTGGTGCTTGGACTGGACATTTCATTTATTGCATGGTAGCAAACAAGTTGAAAATCTGTTGACTCTGTCATCAATTTTAAATTCTTTAAGCAAGGCAGGCTTTTCTTCATGGCTGGTTCACCCCCATGGTTGTCAGCTGCTTCAACATGTGGAGAACCATTCTTTATTGTATTGTGTCCAGTGCACTCTTGAAATTCCTAGTTATATATTCTGTGTCATGGGAAAGTTGTATGGCTCATGGAATAGACATCTCTGTAATCCTTAAGACTTTTCTCTGATACTTTTTTGCTGCATAAGCTATTATTTATAATTACAGAACTGTAGGAGTTATTTTCTTTTGGGATGTATCCCATAATATCAGGATAGGGTTATTTTTTCTCTAAGCTTTGAGTTAGCTTCTCTCCAGGTGTATGCACGCTCTTCTCATCAGCGGTGAAGTTCAAGGCACTTCACACAGCCAGGGGAGCAGGACTGTGTGACTCCAGGCATTAGCAGAGGCTTGAAGGCATTGCCAGAAGTCATATTTCCATGTTACAGCACTACATGGCTAATTTGGCTTGGGAGATGTGGAGCACATCCCATGTATTTCGGTGTTACTCTGTAGCAATCATTGCAAATGACTTTAACACCTGTTAGGGAAAAACAGAAAGATAGGAGGAAGGGAAAACATTTTAAGTGGTTAAAGGTTTAACTTCTCTCCAGCTGTATTTATTTCACCTTGATTCAGACGTGGGTTTTTTTAACCTTATAATAATATTGCAGCGTTACCTTGTCTTCTTGTAAAGCTTGGCAAAACTTACTCTTTATTTCCCTTGAATGGATAAAGATGTCTGTGTATCTTAACTTGAAGGGACATGGTCAGAGTCATTAGTGGCAAAAGTGGGATGGGTGCTGTTTTTAGTCACAAAGGTCAATGCACATGCTTATGTCCCATCACACCAACACATTGTAACCTAAAACAGGCCTTGTCAGATTAGATCACGGTGAGTGGGAGCTGTAATTTACAACGTTTTGTGGTCATGTTTTCTTCCAGTAACTACCAGCATAACTTGCCTGGTGCCGGCTGTCACACAGGAGTTGCTATTTATGGCTGTATGGCCGAGGGGGAGCGTTCGCTCTGCTCTCAGGAGTTGATTCCCTTTCCCTTCCGTTTCCCTGGGGCGCTGCCATGGATGTGTATCCCAGGTGCAGGCGCTTTGCGGGGGATCCCCGCACAGGGGCCGGTCCTGGCACAGGGCCGGGACCGCCCTGGGATCCCTGGTCAGCCGTTCCAGCGAGAACCGGCGGCGCGGGGAGCGCGGGCCTGGCAGAGCACGGCAGCCACCTGCTGGTGCGGGGCTGTGGCACTCACCCTGACAGGGCTCACCCTGCCGGTGTGTGCCCTATGCCACAGTGCTGCATCTGCCCGGGCAGCCCTCACCACAGCACTGGTCTTTCCCTCAGCCCTCACCACAGCGCTGGTCCTTCCCTCAGCCCTCACCATGGTGCTGGTCCATCCCTCTCGGGATGGACACGTTTCTTGCCCAAGGGGGCTGAGCAGCACTGTTGGGAAAGCCATAGTGCCCAACTTGCCATCAAGTGTGCCGGAGGGACTTTCATAGTCAGCTGGAGTGGCGGTCACGCCGAGCTGATGGGAACCTTGGGCCTGGTGTTGAGCCAGCAGAACGTGGCAGCAGCAGCAGCAGAGGTGGCTGTGGATCCGCTGGTTGGTCCTCAGCTGCCGCCCAGGAGCAGGTGGGGAGGAGGCCGTGTCCCGGTGGGACCAGCCAAGTGGATCAGAGGGGTAAAGCCCCTTCTTGGCTCACAACTGTTTTCCCTGTAACTGCTGCAATAGCCCTGGTTAACATCAGGATCCATGGCATTCAGAAAGGAGTACCTGCCTGTGAGAGAAACTAAGGATTGAGAAGTTCAAAGGCTGGATAGGAGGGCAGTGCCAAACTACACCTTAGCTTAATGCCGTTGCCCCAAGCCCTGGGTTGTTCTACTCTGTCTCCTGCCTCAGGTGAGGAGCTGTTTTCAGCTGTGGGTTTGTGTATAACATGCTATTTTTAAACCTTTTCTCCACAGTTTATTTATGACGAAAGAGTTTCCTGGTAAGTGAATCCCTTTTCATTTTTTCTGGTTATACACTAAGCTGCCACAATTAGGGTTCCTCAGGAGGGGAGAGGGACGCTAGAAAGTTCTGCAGGGCAGCAGTTTCCTGCTGTGTGAGAAAAATCAGCACAAGGTGGGCTAGAAAACTAATTTTTTGAGCTAGAAAGCCCAGGACAGTGTTGTTCAGACTGTTCCTGATACAGCAGCAGCAGCAGCAAGTGCCGTCTGCCCAACCTGCAGCAGCCCAGGGATGGCAATGTGCTCAGTAGGGATGTGGGTGTGCCAGAAGGGACCACCCAAGCAGTCCTAAATAACTGTATTCCAATATTTGGATTTTTAATAATTTAAAACCTGAAAGTTCTTAAGGCAATATTAAAGAGTGAATGACCAATTTAAACAAAAAATTAAAAAAATTAATATCCCCATTAATGTGAATTAGTGTGGTGCAATAGATGTGGTAGGCTAGGAGGGCTTCAGACACTTTTAGAAGTGTGCTTCCAGTTGCTTTGGTTTCGAAGTTTTGTTTCCAATCCCTCTCTGGGCTGGAGGTGGCAGTGCAGGTGCCTTTGGTGTCACTCCCAACCGCTGTAATTTGGATTACAAGCACTAGGGAGCGTCAGGCCACTTGGCTCCATGTTTTCCCTCACTCAACTCTAGAGGGGGGTTTGTGTCATATTTCAGAGGCGGGTTTCAAGCACCCCCTCTTGCAATGGCTTGGGGTTTTTTGTTGGGGTTTTTGTTGGGGTTTGTTTGTTTGGGATTTTTTTACTAAAATTGACTCGAGGCCCAATTGTGCTTAACTGCGCTCTTCTACAAAAACACATCAATGGGGAAAGCTAAGTGTTGAATCACCATAAGCAGGGCATGAGATATTGATATAATTGTGCAGTGTCTCAAAATCCTTAAGGAGAAAGTGGTCTGTGATTTTTAGTACGTAGAGTCTAATAATGGGTGATTTCTACCAGGACTAGCAGTTTGCCATGGGGAACTATGCAGAATACAGTGTTTTGGCCAGTGAAAAAAGATTACCTAGAAACAAGCCCTAAAAGTCATATTTTGTTTTCACACAAATTTCATTATTTCATTAGTTTGACACAGAAGCGGTAGAGGAAAAAACCTGTCAGTATCTAATCAGCATTTTAAACTGCTGCCTGCTGCATTCTTAGTGCTCAGCAACAGCAGCAGTGGTGAAGGAGCAGCTGCCCCTTGTTGAGGCTGTCTGGTCAGTGTGCTTTAGCATGCTCACAGAGCCCCACACCCTGCCTTACCCATGCAGGCCAAGCAGGACTGCTCCCCTCCCTCGGCCACAGGCCCCGTGGTTATTGTCCTTACAGGGGTGTCAGTGGTCCTTGGGTGTTGCAATTTGTTTACTGAACTCCTGAGTTTTGTCAGTTGTTCTTAGCTGACAGGCCGATTTGGCCAAGTAAAACCAGAGAAGTCGTCAACGAAACAAGGGAGGCATCATTCATGGATTTGTGAGGCATTTTTTTGTGCATCCCGTTTTTGTAGAGGAGATGGCCCAGGACGGTCAGGCCTTTCTGCACGCATGTGGTGTGACAGTGGGGGAATGGCTGAACTCGGGCAGCTGACTGCCATGCCATGCTCTGATGTGTTTGTGTTGCTTTTGTTTTTAGGTGGGAGTCCTTAGTCTTAGTGCTGATGTACGTCATCTACATCATTATAATGAAGTAAGTCAAATGTGCCCTTGGCTTTTTTAAATTCCAAGTCTCCCTGCTCCCTTTGCATCATGACAGAGAAAAGAGGAGGCAGTTTCCAGTTCTGCCAGAGGTTGGCTGTTAGGGAAAATTTCTCCACAAAAAGGGTTATCTAGGAACAGGCTGCCCATGCTACTGTGGAATCACCATCCCTGAAGGGGTTTAAAAGACATGTAGATGTGGTACTGAGGGACATGGCTTAGTGGTGGGCTTGGCAGTGCTGGATTAACATTGGACTTGATGATCTTGGAGGTCTTTTTCAACCTAAACTGTCCTATGAATCTGTGCTTTATGGATCTTGCCCTGTGTGAACAGGCCAAGGCTAACACCCAACTCTGTGGCACAGCAGAGACCCGGATCCATCTTCAAGTCTCACCAAAGCAGGCCTCTTCTGACTTCACTTTAGCATCCCAACTTGGAAATAAACAGGTCTGAGATTGCAGTCTGCTTTTTATGGGTGTGAAGTTCTGCAGTAGTGTTTGCTTGCCTGGAGACCCATGATAAAACTACAGCACAGTTAGCAGTGATTTTCTGAGCATATGACCTGTATGACTTCTTTCACACAAGTTCCTGCTAGTAAAACTAGTCTGTTCTGCTGTTTGGTTCCCCTCCTCTGTCTTGTTTTCAAAAGCTGGTGGAAAGGAAAGCCAGATTTAAACTGGAACGTTGAACAAAACCTATCAGCTGCCAAGCACACCAGTGGTCTTGTCTCAGCAAGTAAGAGTAGAGATTTGTTTTGAAATTATGAGTAGAGTCAATACTCTACTGGGCTGACAGGAACACGAGTCAGAATTCATCTTACTTCTAATAATTAGAGACCTTCACATGGTGGGTAGCTTCACCCTTGCAACAATTAATTGACCAGCAAGACAGCTGTAGTGTGAACAGATGTTTCAGACCTGTTTAGATCTAACTGGAAAGGTTGTTGCCCTGGTTAGGTATCTCGGCCAGCTGTTTACAGGGATCTACCCCTGCCTTTGAGCACCATGGTGAGACCCTTGGCTCATGTTTGTGTCAGCTCCTAATTACTCTAAGAAACAAGGATTATTCCTCACCCTGCCAAAAGATGAACTGAGCATATGGCCTTGTGTTTCTGTGGGGGTCATCGCAGGGAAACCAACACATACTCAGATGTGATTATGTGATAAAAAACAAGCTTGATGATGACAAGCAATGATTACTCATGATACAGAATATTAATCACACCTAATACATAAGCATACATGTCATTCAAGATTCATGGCTTCTGTCTTTCATAGACTTCTGGGTACAGGGAGATTGCATGGTGTAAAATTTACTATACTCTGGCATACTCCTTAAAACCAGAGGAGTTTTCTTCCCTCCCCTAGCTGGATTGCACAGAATATGAGTCTAGGAAAGGAAAACTCATGAAGTAAAAGTAGATCCTGAATTTGTTTCTTTTGTGCAGGTACAACTCAACCATACATCACTGCTTTGAGAGAAAGACAAAAAACTCTGCAAATATGGTGAATGGTTTAGCAAATAACACGGAAATGGACGACAACAGCAACTGCGATGCCACTGTGGTGTTACTAAAGAAAGGTAACGGTTCCAGTAAGTCACTCTCTCGCTTGCATCATTCTGAGTGTTTACAAGCCTGTCCCTGGTCTCACTGTGTGAACTGCTGCTGTCTTGTGAGCTGTGAAATAGTGGTGGGCAGGTGGCCCTTTTGTAACCCCCCTTCTGGGTGAGGGCACAGCGTGGTGATCCCAGCCAGCACAGCCTGCGCCAGTGGAGACAGCTCTGGCCTCTTCCGGGTAATTCTTGCTGCTGTTCAAGTGTTTGGCTGTAAGGACTCCTTCAAGCACAGGGGCTGATTATTTAGCCCATTACAGCCACTGATAGTCCTCCTGCAGGTCCTGTTACTCTGCGCTGACATTGCCCATTGACATCATCTCCAGTTAAATTTAACTCCATTCCAAAGGGACATCAACTGAGCAGAGAAAGAGGCCCTGCTTAGACCAGTGTACACTTTTCCCCTAGTGAGGGCAGGGTGGGGACTCTGTGTGGGTCTGGGTAGTGTGTTCTTACTGCACATGCTGTCTTTAATGTGCCCAGCTTTGCCACGTAAATAATCTTTAAGAGTATTTTCCTTTGGCTGAAATATGCTCCTGTTTAACTTCAATATGATCACATATAAAAATAATTGTGTTTCTTCAGATTAAAAAAAAAATTCCCCCATCCCCATACCTCAGCAGCAGTAGTTCAATATCTGTATTTGCAAGCATGTGCTAAAATGTATTTGAAGTGGGGGTTTTTTGTCTTTGAAACATTGAACAAGCATGTGCAGTGACTGCTTGCTATTTATATGCACCTGTCCTCAGGAATAACACCTCCCCTTGCTCTGAGGCACCGATTTAGCCTAAGAAGAAGCTCTGTCATGTTGAAATCAGTCTTGGTATCTGCCTACAGGTGGACTGCCCCTTTTGTTTTGCTAGTCTATGAAAAAAGTAAATTTAAAAAAATAGGTCTTTTTCCTGCAATTGGCTATTGAGAGGCAGTGTATGTGCACTAGGCAACTAAACATGAAATCAAACCCTTTGATCTGGCAGAGGCCAGGTATTAGTTACAGGCCTGTTGCAGTGGGAAGGCTGCTAGGAGTGCTGTGCACTCTGATTTGGGGAAGCCACTTTTGTTCTCTGGGGTTCACTTGGGGTTCTGCAATCTGTGCTGGCAAGATACTCTGTACCAGGAAAGCTGGAATGGGAAAACTCAGTGATTGTAAACTCAGGTTTTACCCATCCAGCTTTACTCAGTGCCCTCAGGATTAGCTCTGATAGTGGGATTTGGTTTAAATGTCTCTAGATGTGTCTTTGCATGACAGCTGCTCAGCTGCTGGTAACTTTTTGATTTGGACACTTGTCGTTACCCAGACTGGCTGAGGAAGGAAGAAGAAAGCATTGCTTCATCTCCTTGAGGATTGTTCCTGTATTTCCTTGACAGTGGGCCCCTGAAGGCCTGGACAGACAAGTGCTGCTGCTGTCTGTCCAAGCCAGGGGCACAGGGTCACAAACAGCACCCGCTGCAACAGAGGGCCCTGAGGATTTCAGACACTGTTTGTTTTCTGAGGCCTTTTCTGAACAAAGAAAAAAAGATGGAAACTGAAAGATTTCTGTGTTTGGGGCAGTTCCCCCAGGTGCCATTCAACAAATGCCAGTGTGGAAGAACTCACAAAGAAAAGCTGTCTGGCCATTTTGATTTTTTTTTCCTCCTTTTTTTTTTAATATGGAGGAGCTGAGGAGCTGACTTAATTACTCCAGTCCACAGAGTGGATTCATCCAACGGTCAGGAAAAAAAAGTGACACAAAGGCCAGGGAGATACTGTTCTATAAGACTAACAGTGATGGTAAAAACCAGTAAGGCCATGAAACATTTGCCAGTGTTCAGCACTGATTTTAGTAAACCAGAGCAGAAATATGTCAGGTAAGGCCTCAGGGTTCCCTGCTGCCAAGTTCCAGTCCTGGCACAGAATTCACAGCCTAAGGCACCCTCCAGGCACAGGAAGGACCAACCCCAGAGGCAATGAGCAGGGGCACCATGCCCCAGGTAGAGTACAATTAGGTATCTGCACCTCTCTCCTTGTCCCTTTGCTCCCATACCGTGGGCCACCCTGGCGCATGCACTTGCTGGTGGGTTTGGTGGCACTTCCCAGCCATGAGCTGCAAGCCCAGGCTGCAGCTTTCATTTGCACTGGTACCTCGCAGGAACGCAGGGATGATTTCATCACTGCTTTGTACTGTTAATTAATGGCGGGTGAGGACAATATCCTCACAGAAATGCAGGTTACAGCTGGAATTAGTGCAGCTTTCCTGCATTTCTGCCTTGGTGGGATAGCTGCCATGGAAACAGTGGGCTGCCTAACCCAGGCCTGTGATGAACTGTGCAGAGCAGATTGAGTTCTCTGTAAGGAGCACGAGTGGCAATACGACACTGGCAGTTTATTTAAAGACAGAAATATAGGATGTGTAAAAGGCAGACATTAAGGACAGATGTGGCATATTTTGAGTGGTGATAGCTGAAGGAATGGTTCTTACAAAGAACTTCTGGAACCTGTGGGTTTATGATTCTGAGAGCCATATAGGCCAGAGGAAGAGACTGGTGGAAGAAGACCTCAGTTTCTTTTTTGTTCCCTGACTGCAGGAAATTTCCACCGTAAAGCCTCTGTGATCATGGTTGATGAGCTGCTATCTGCCTACCCACACCAGCTTTCCTTTTCCGAGGCTGGGCTCCGGATCATGATAACCAGCCATTTCCCTCCCAAAACACGTCTCTCCATGGCCAGCCGCATGTTAATCAATGAGGTGTGTCTTTTGTCTCCCTCACCAGCCCTTCTCCTTCTGATTTTCCTTTTTCCTGTAGCAGTGTTTGGGTTGAAATGGAATTCTCGTGTTTCTTCTGGATCCCTGATAGTGCTCTCCCATGTTTTATCCTTCTGACATTGACTTTACTAAATCACCCCTTATATCTGTCCCCGTGGAGATTTTAGCACAGCAAGTTTCAGGTTGTGTTATGAGGTTGTGTTACCTGTAACTGTTGCTTAGAGGGGATGCCCCCTGCATTGATCTGATAACGTAACTTGCACTTGTTTAATAATATGGTACTCCCTTGAGTCTGCATTTAGTCTGTCCCTAGTCTTGGAGTGCTCCTGGAGTCAGTTCCACAGCCACTGAATTCTTCTCTTATAAAAGTTACATATGTGAGATTTATGTAGTGGTCTGCAGGCAAGCATCGTGTTTTACCTGATTGAAATTCATCCCTTTTGCTTTTAAAACCAAATTTTTAAAGAATTCTACATGTCTCTTTCTCTGTTCCTCCCTTTCTCTTAAAAAAGTCAAACTTTAAAAAAAGCTGTCTTTCAGCAAGACTTTGTGCCTGTATTTACAGAGGCAAAGGCTGATCAACAGCAGGACTTACACCAATGGTGAGTCTGAAGTGGCAATTAAAATCCCTGTCAAGCATGTGGTGGAGAATGGAACAGGCCCCAGCAACTCAGCGGAGCGGGGCATGAACGGCACCCGACGGGATGAGGACATGGCCGAGGCCGGGAACGAGACCGAGACTGAGAATGAGGATAATGAGAACAATGAAAACGACGAGGAGGAGGAAGAAGATGATGACGACGATGACCATGAAGGGCCATACACACCTTTTGACCTTCCCAGTAAGACACTCCTGGGTTTGTGTTGTGTTTGTTTGGGTATTGCCGGAAAGCATTGCAGATGCACGTGGAGGTACACGTGTCTCTGAGAGCTCCCGTCAGCCTGCCCTTTGCAGTGAGGGTCCTGGTCACAGGTAACAGATAAGAGGAACTGGGAAGCAGCAGGAACCTCTCAGGGTGCAGGCTTCTGGGGCTGGGCACACCTCTGATGCAGCTCTTGTGTTGGCCCTGTGCTGCTGTTGCAGTCAGAGGGGAGAGGAAGCAGTCTCCATAGGGTGGTTCCTGCCCCCATGGCTCACCCTCTGGAGAGAGGGATCTCTGCTGACTGTGAAGGAACTGAGGATGGTGGGGCTACTGTCAAGGTGCCCGAGTGCAGATCAGATGTGTCTGTGGCTAGGACCTACCTTTGCTGGGAAGGGAGATGGGCTCCTCCCTCAGTGGGACAGTGTAGTTCCAACCCCTTTGCTTCCTCCCAGGGAGGGAGCACATGTGCTCTGACCCACTGCTTAAACTCTCAGGCAGTCACTTCACACTCCTGTGCCTCTCTCTGCCCTCCATCTGCCATCACACCATGGTCTTCTGAATGAGGGATGGTTTGTCATTGTCTGTTTGCTTAGCAGTTAGGCTGAGGGGTCCCTGGCATCTTCCTTGGACAGATTAACAAAATAATAACATCCTGGAATATAGCAGACTAGAATTGTGATTGTTTCCTTTTTTTGTTGTTGTTGTTGTTTTACAGGTGGAAAGATAGAAATATTGAAGTGGGTCTTCACATGGCCTTTGAGTTTTGTCCTGTACTTCACAGTGCCCAACTGTAACAAACCCCACTTGGAAAAGTGGTTCATGATTACCTTTGCTTCTTCTACCCTCTGGATTGCAGCTTTTTCCTACATGATGGTGTGGATGGTACGTATCAACTAAACCAGAAACCGCTGTTTGGGAGAAGAAACAGTAATGGGTTTTGTCAGCCTAGAGGAATGTACAGGAAGTTCTACACATCTGAGTTTTCATATGAGAAACCTTATGTTTGCATCCATTTCTGCTGAACCTGTCCCCACTCAGAGAAGAAAACAGTTGCTGTGCTGCTTGTGACTTATGGTTCACATTGCTTGGAGTCTGCTGTAGGGAGTTGAAAAGAGTGATGAAATCTGGAAATTAGAAAATGGGTGTCATTAGACAAAGGCACCCAAAATTTAAAAATATTAATCAATTTGAAGAATGCTAATTTATCATAGGCTGCATATCAAAGGGAGGAAGAAATTAAAGGTATCTTCTCTCTGCTAATAGGAATTGTTTGCAGTCACTGCATACAGCGTTTTCATAGTATAATGAACCACAGGGCAGTTTTAGTGTCTGCTTAGCTAGTATTTGTAAATAATAATGTCTGCAAACTTCAGCCAAGATCAGCAGATGGTTACACAGGGTAGTGGGCCACCATGTAGTCTCTTTTCCAGGTCAGTCAGGGAAATTGTGGGTGAAATGTATGAAGCAACTAACCAAAGAGGGTACGTAGCAGGTGAGTGCATATGATATACCTAAAAATCCTGTCACTGCTTCTCTTTAAAGGAAATGTCAGTTTTTACTGAGAGATACACTCTTGTTTCACAGCATATTGCAGATATGGGCCAAGCTGGTCTTGGATGCCAATTCTTGTAAACTACTTGACAGTTTATTTCTTCTCCTTAGGTAACAATCATTGGGTACACACTGGGAATTCCAGATGTGATCATGGGCATCACGTTCTTGGCAGCTGGAACCAGTGTGCCAGACTGCATGGCAAGCCTTATCGTAGCAAGGCAAGGTAGGTTCATCACAGGGATGTCATACTGCTGTGGAAGTGTTTCCTTACGTTCTCTTTCTCTTTGGGGAGCACAGATGGCTCCTGCGTGTGAAAATATACAGAGCCCTTTTCCTGAGCCTGAAATTTAAAACAAGAACAAAGAAGGATATAAATTGTATTGCTTTTTAAAGCAGCTAGCAGGGTCTTAGTGGCAGTGTGGAACAAGTTTAAAAGGTTAAAAGTTACATGACTGTTCTGAGACATGTCTGATTATATGTGGTTTCCACTCCTACAGGTATGGGGGATATGGCTGTGTCCAACTCCATCGGAAGTAATGTTTTTGATATTTTAATTGGCCTGGGCCTTCCGTGGGCTTTGCAGACCCTGGCAGTGAATTATGGATCATATGTAAGTCCTACATTTGTTCACACTGTTCTCATTTTATTTATTTTTAGTAAACCTTGTCTGTTTAGGAAAAAGAAAATTAAGGTCCAAAATTCTGTGGATTGGATTTGGAAAACCAAATAGTTTTGCTCTGTTATGATTTGGAAGAAGTAGCAATTAATTGTGACTGAACACTCCCCATCCTTTGGAGGACAAGTACTTCCATTTCCTCCTTAAAGACAGAGGTCTGTGCTGAAATAAGCTAGCTCACTAGAGTACACTGGATGATTTTCACACTCTTGAATATATTCCATATAAGAAGAATGACCCTGTTTTTAATAATCCAGAGGGGATAAACACGTAGGTGAAATGTAGTATAGATGAGAGCTGTAAGGCTCTCCAGTGTTATGTTAACATACTGGAAAGTGAAGGAACCTGTTAAATAATTGGATGTTTCAGAGTGTGACCATCAGCAGGAAACTCTGCAGAGCTTTCCTGTTTAAGCAAAAACTACCCAACACTAATGAACTACTTCCCAACTGATAAAAGAGCCACTCCCAGCCCCAGCGTTGTTCATTCTGAGAAAGAAGAGGAGGAGATGCTACAAAGTTCTAGATGGAAAGTGCTGCGTCTGTTGTTGTTGGCTGAACACCACTCAGACAGCAGTGTAGAACAGAGGAAAGATTACAGTCACTGAGTGAATGCAAAGTTAGAAGACAGGAGAATCATAGACTTGTTGAGGTTGTGAGGAAAGATTACAGTCACTGAGTGAATGCAAAGTTAAAAGACAGGAGAATCACAGACTTGTTGAGGTTGTCATCTCTGGAGATGATCTGGTCCCCAACCCTCTGCTCAAGGCCCGATTAGCTAGAGCAGAATGCTTAGGACTGTGTTGAGTTGGCTCCTGAGTTAACTCCAAGGATGGAGTGTGCATAGCCACAGCCACTCTCAGCAATCTGCTCTGTTGTTTGACCACTTTCACAGTGAAAAAGCATTCCTATATTTAAATGGAATTTCTGTGTTTAAAAGTGTGCGTGTTGCGTCTTGTCCTTTCAATGGATACCACTCAGAAGAGTCTGGCTGCACCTTCTCTGTCCTCTCCCATTAGGTATTAATACACATCAATAAGATCCCCCTGGGTCTTCTCCTGGGTGAACGGTCCCAGCTCTCTGCCCCATTATCCAGCTCATTAAATAAAGACACTGAGCAGGATTGACCCCTGGGATAAGGCCCCAGTGACTGGCCTCCAGCTGGGCTTGGAGCACAGTGGTTCGACTGGTTGTCAGTCTGCTCCACTGTCTGCTTTTCTGGGCTGTTCTTCCTTTGTTTGTCTCTGAGGTTGTTTGAGAGACAGTGTCAAAAGCTTTGCTAAAGTCAACATAAACAATGTTGCTCTCCCCTGACCCAGCAAGTCCCCCTTGTCACAGGAGACTATCAGGCTGGGTAATGGGAGTTCTCCTCCATTAGTTTATGTCTGCTCACAATCACCTTCTTGTCCTTCATATATTTAGAAGAGGCTCCCAGGATTATGTGCTTCATCATTTTCCCAGAGCTCAAGGTCAGGATGACCAGCCTTTAGTTCCTCAGGTCTTCCCTCTTCTTGAATGTAGGAGTGCCAAAATGAAGCAATCTTTAGGAATCAAATCCCTGTCTTTATCCATAGCTCATCTGTGTTTTCGCAGAAAAGGATGAAAACGAGTGGCTGAACAGATGCAGCCAGCTTTCATGGAGGCATAACAATATCACTACTGTTTTGCACACCCTTTTGGGTCTGTTGTAGGGTGTGATCACATGGTTGGAAAAGGCAGTCTTGGAAACAGCCCCACAATTAGAGAAGAGAGTTTCCTCAGTTTTCACTTGCAGTTCCTGGATTTCTCTCCAAATCCTCGGGTAACTGGACTTCAGAACAAAACAAGCCCCCTCTTTCACCCCTTATTATTGGTAATTAGTTATTGAAGTATTACGAAGTTGCCAGGAAAGGCTGGCGTTAGCCGGGTCAGTGTTCATAGCTTCAAGATGCTTCTTGTTATTTGGGGAACGTTCCTAAGTGCCTGGCACCCAGGTCAGCAGGGGCATCAGACATGGCGCTCCAGGTCCCTGAGGTTCCTCATGCCAAGCCTTGGACCGCTGGTATGAGCAGGACCTGCGAACTGGGGTGGCATTCATGAACTGAGGCCAGCCTGGTTGTCCACTAAATGTCACTGAGTTAGAAGCACCAGGTAGTTTCTGAGCTAATAGTCAGAATTCAGTGCTGCTCCTTTGGTATTTTGGGAGGACTCAAATGTGGTATCTTCTCCGAAAGAGGAACTCCTGCTTTGAAGCAGTCGTGATGCCCCTGACTTGCATACAGAGGGGAGGAGAGAGTTGCAGAAGACCAAAAGGGCTTCCTTGACCATAATTACTTTTATATAGTGATCCAAAACCATGATTGCCTCCCCAGAAGGTTTAATGTGACTGGACTGTGGCAAAGTTAAGCTTCTGCTGAAAGTAGAGAGTAAACACATTTTAGTAAACAAGCTGTAGTAACTTTTGTGGAAGGCAAAACCAGGAGACTGTGTGATTTGAAAGTTAAACATCAAAGCAGAAGAACCTTCTAGACGCCCCCTCCAGCCTTATTTTTCTGGGATTCTACACACCCATGGCTTTTTCCAGAGTGTGGAATGTCTCTAATATGATACTCTGCAAAATCCATACATATATATCATGTTCAAGGCTGCCTTACTCAAAAACCCCTGTGGACAGTTTTAGTCCCTGTTAAGGAGTTCTGGCAGGTTACCATGCAGAAATGGAGAGGAGGGTGTGCTCATTGTTCCCCATGGTTGTGCTGCACCTGTGTGGAGCAGTCTGGGGACTGCCAGTAGGTGCTTTCCAAATGTTCTCAGCCATCCTGTGACGTGGCTTCATGTGGAATCAGGCCTTGTTGTTTAAATAAGCTCACTCTATGGGATAGTGTTTGAGGGGGAAAAGATCTTGTGATCTAATAGATGAGTCCGGAAAAGAGCAAGAGGGAGGCTGTCAGAGAGACTAATGGGCTTGCTGGAGTCACACAGTAGGTGAGTGGCAGAACTGGAAGTAAACTGTGAATCTCTGGAGAGAGATGTCATGATGTTGAATTACTAAATCTCATTGTGATTAAGTGCCTCTCTTCTGACTGCCTCTTCCCCATGCCCATTGTCAGCAGATGTTTCAGCTTAATATTTATTTTATTCTTCCTTCCTTGTTACAAGAAAGGAACGGAAAACCATCTTTTGCTTCTCAGGCTGCATCTTGGAAGCATCTGTCACCTGGTTTAGAGAAGGAGGTTTTCCTTCTTCTGTTTTCCTGCTTAAAATGAAACATTTCCCAGTAGGATGTAGGTGCACTGCAGTCAGAGACTGCAGGCAGTCGTAGCCCCAGCCTGAACAGGGAGTTGCACCCACGTGATGTGCTGCAGGAAGCTGGCACACCAGGCAGAGCTATGCAGAACCAGGGCACTGGTCTCTGGTACCACTCACCATGCCTGACCTGTATGTGTCTGTTAAACCAGCCTGGCCTGTCCCAGTGTGATCATCAGTGTGCAGTACTGGATTTTTACTCTCTTCCTTCCAGTGCTGGCTGGAGTCAGTCCAAACCAAGCCAGAGAACGCTCCGTCTCGTGCTTCTCCAAGAAAAAGTGTAGGTGACAAGAAGAAAAGGTCCTGCTTTGCCCTCACCCTTTGCCTTCAGCTCAGTTGTCAGTTCCACAGTTCCTGGCTTGGACCAGGCTGCAACACTTTTCCCATTGAAAGGCACATCTAGCCAACATCGAACTCTCCACATCAGATCTATGTCTACAATGTCTAGTCTCTAACCCAACTATATGTGTACTATTTTAAGAGTCCTTGTTGTTTCTGAATACCCATTAATGTACAGGTATTAACTCTGCCTTCCTCTGTGCTTCCCACTGGAGCTTCCATGTCCACTGCTTAGAGGTCACTTGGCCACCCTCCTGCAGACTCTCTGGCCTTCTGTTATCAACACAGCTAATCTGGCATGCCAGCAGGGCTTTTGGAGGAAAAGCAGCATCCCTCTGGGCCTAGAGAGTCCTTTGACAGAGTTCACTTTCTCCTCCCTTCCAGCACCGAGTCCTGGACACATTGCTGACTCTGTAATCCAGTAAGCATCCCTCCCTAGTGGACCTGGCATGTGCAGAGTAGAAGGGTGTTTGCATCCAATTGCTTCCCTCTGGAATAGTTTTTTGCATATAAACCAGACATCAGCCAGGAGTATTTTAGAGAACAGGAATTTTAGCATAAGGATAAAGAGCCAGCTTCATTTGTTCACATCAGCATTTGGGAGTATAATCATGTCAGTCCATCGCTCCTCTGCCTGATAATTCAGCCAGTTTCATCAAAATTTGACAGTAGATTAGAAGTCTTAGAGACGTGACATTCCTTCCATGCAAACAGGCAGCTAGAGAGAGCAGGAATAATCCCAGTGCAAGCCTTATTAGGCATCCAAGAATCCAAAGGGAAGCAAATGCTTGAAAAACACACGGAGACAGGAAGCATCACTGCTGTGCTCTTTTCACTGGTTTAATTCCAAGGCACTAGGATGAATGGTACTTTAAGACAAAGCTGGCCTTAACCACCTCACAGCCAACATCTGTGTATTTGCTCCCTGCCCCACTCTGGCTCAGGTACCTGCATACAGTCCACCTTAAATCTGAGGTGGAAAGAGAGGGAATAGGATCAGTGGCTGTGTCAGTCATGGGGCAAACATTAAGGTCCAGAATAGGAACAGGTGCTGACTCTGAGTATCAGGGGGTCCCTGCTTCCCACTGCATCCCTCTTCTCTTCTGTAGGTATTACTTGTCCTCCTGCTTTGAGCTGCCAGACTCTTTCCATCTGCCACAGTAGCATCTGCAGCATGATGTGCTGGCATCACTGCAGCAGCAGTATGCAACTTGGCAAGTATTAATGGATTCATTTATCGTCAGATTCCAAAAAAACTATGGATGGGCATAGCAGGTGCATGCTGAAGCCACTGTCTAGTCCCTCCAACTTCCTAGAGTAGTTTGCATGTAGTGAGTGTATTTGCTCCCTGGTTTCATGGCAGGGAGATCAGGATGATTGTGCTGTAGTGTAGAACAAAAGTGTCCTTCCCAAATCTCCAGGCATTACATGAATTCTCTCCAGTTGTGGCCCCTGCATCTCCTGTATGATACCTTGATTGTCCATGTGCGGCATTCCAGGTGGGTACCTTCTACAAGGTGAATTTTGTGATACAGAACAAACCCAGGATGCTGTTCCCTTAGGAGTCTTAAAAGAGGTTTAAGAAGGAAATTCCACTTAGACATGCAGGAATGCAACACATGTTTGAAGTTCCAGTTTGTTGAGACCTCTGTCTCATGGCAGGACCTGGGGAATGAGGGATTTAGACAGAATTTCTGCTGCCAGACAGAGACATTGCAGGAAAAGAATCCCCAGACATAGAGAGGACCTGCAGCTTTTTCAGCGGAGGGACTGGAAAGATAGCAGAGTCCTTCTAAAATTCCTTAATGGGGGTAATTTCTGTCATATTTGGACCCTGAAGCAAAATGAGTCTGGGTTCTGGCAATAAGTCTTTGTTTTCTCTTCAGCAACTGCCAGAAAAGAACTGAAGAAGAGAATCACTTTTATTTCCATTGTTTTTCCTCTGCTGTTTAGCCTCAACCTCCGTTACCTGTTTCCTGTTGCAGCAGCTTGGGCATGTCTGGAGCTGGTGGCAGCATCTTTGCATTTGCTGCACAAGCAGCACAGAAATCAGTCTGACAGAGGAGGCTGGGAATGCACAAACCTTACGTGTGTGATCAGTCACAACAGCATTCTTCTGGCTCGCTTTAGCCCCTAGATACAAGCCAGACCTCAGAGGAGAGTTTGGGAATGTTGATTTTTTCCTCCTTCCTGTATATGAGAGAGTGCTTTGTCTGCAGACAGTTTTCTCCTGAGGGAGAGGCATTTCCTATTCTTAAATGAACAGAGAACTGGGCTTTTCCTTCTGTAATGAAGAAGACTCCAGCTGAGGCTCTTTTTCTGGCCTTTGCCAAAACCTGAAATTTTCTCCTTTCTTACTGCGAGTTTTGAATGTTTTGCTGGCCTTGTTTTCCCTGAACTTCCACATTGTCACGTATCCTTAGAAAAGGTATTCCACTGCCTCTTGGAGGAAATGCCACTCTTTTCATGAGAAGGCCACTTGACTGATGTCTGCTTTGATTTGACAGATCAAGGACACATTTTTCTTAAGCTTTTGTTCCAGATTTCAGAATCTTCTGAGCTTCTGTGCTCACAGTTAAGTTTATCTTGAAATGGAGTAGGCTACAGTAATCATCACAGAAGTGGAATAGTTCATCAGTTAAGAGTGTGTTTTCAAAGCTGTAGTCTGATGGGACATTAGTGAAACAGTAGCATGTAGTCCAAAGTGAAATGCAGGAAAAGAAGGGGTTTGTCAGGAAGCTCATTTGGCTCAACTGGATACACATCACAGCTGGGATTTCTGGATGAAAAAGTTCAACTGTTTGGGTAAAAAAAACCTTGCTGGTGAGCTCAAAGTACTCGAAAATCTGTGAAGAATTCCACAGATTTTTCAGGAGGTGATATATGCATGGCATCTCCCTGTTGTGCCACAGAACAGACAGAAAAGGGACAGAAGAGGACAAAGACAACGTGAGAAGAGCTATAAAACAGTGAGAAGTGGATAAAAAACCCCAGAAAGACAGTTGGAACAATCAGACATTGATGTAAAACTGTTCCCAAAGCCCTGGGATGGCTGGGAGATGGATTCCATAGGTGGGTGCTAGGTGTAATTCCATAATTCCAGCTGCACTGAATTTGCAGTATACGTGCTGTGGAGTTACCCTGTGGACACCAATGGATTTGGCTGGCACAGAGCAATGAAGGTGCTGGTGCAGAGCTGCTCCAGTGTCACTCCTCTGGCACATGCAGTCTGAGCTCAGCAGACTTTGGCACGTGTGGAGAATGGAGGGATCCTTTAGGCAAATGGAGAGGGAAAATGAGAGAAAAAAGGCGTATGTGAACAGTGGGGATTCAGCCTAGTTTAGATTTAGCTCTTTCAAAGAGTACAAAGTACTGTACAAAAACACCTCATGGTTCTGTAGGATCACTTTCTGAAGCAGACAGATGCCTGTTATGTTAGAAAATGTGGAAAGGCTGCCAGGAAAGTTCTTGCTATTTAGGTTAATTAATAGCTCTTTGCTTTGCCCAGCAGTGGGAGCTGGGCTAGATCCCAGGCCAGGAATGTTGCTTGTTCAGCCCAAGTTGAGAACTGTTAAGCTGGAGTGAAACTCAAGTGTTTTGATGCAGTAACCCTGCAGGGGGAAGTTGGTGCTCACGTTGGTTTTGCCACATTTGCTTTGCCTGCATAGGAACAGCATAAGTTGTGTTGCTTTTACATTTGTAAAGCTGCTGTAAATAATTAGCATACACTTTCTGCATTTTAATAATCTTTAATAGCAACTTTTATTCCCCTGAATGACCTGCAAGGAATAGCCCTGCAGGTAGTCCAAAGAAAGCAGCCCTAAACATTTCTCTTTGGAAGCACTGTCCTCAGCAAATCAGACACAGAGGCCTTTGGAATGGTCTGCTGGTTTTATGGAGGCTGAAGACGTAACAGAGAAGCAGTGTCTGCACTTCAGGTTGACTTCAAACATTTTCCATGCTAAAATAATTCCATCTTCTTCATTTGCTTCCTTTTTCTGTAGATCCTTTTCCAATTGATACATTTTATACTGTGAGTGTTTACAGATACTGGCACTGGTCAAACAAAATTCCTGACCAAAATCCAGACAGGAATTTATTGCAAAATAGTATCTGTCTTTCCTAGCCAGCTGCTGTTCATTTGGGGTAGCAGGGAATATGTCTTTAATTTGTGTTGTAGTTACACAGCGTTAGTTTAGGATTTTTTTGACCAGTCTGTCTCTGGAGTTTTCAAGGGCTGTAGGATCATGACATTTTTCACCTTCAGTTAATGCAGACAGTCCCAAAATTGACCTTCATACCCTGAAGCAATCCAAATCCTTCATTTCTCTGGACGGTCAGTCTAGTGCTAATACTGCATTTTACATGTACTGGTCATAGGAATAGAATGGTCCTGCTGTATATCCATACCCTTACAGCACATATCCTAAAGAAATCCTGGAATACCTCTATGAACAAATGATCATCATGGCTGTAGCCTTTTTGATTATGTCAAAAAGCAGTAAAGAAGGAAAATGTGCCATTTACGTAAGCCACTATTTTAACACTTGTGAAGGGAACAGCAAATCTCAGGTAGCATCAGAGCTCTGCAAATGGGGGGGATGTTTGTGAGTGCAAGGGATGGCAAATCCCATGGAGGAGTAGAACACCTTCAAATGTTGTCAGGTCCTAAGGATGCTCCTCTAATAATGCCCCTTCTTTTGGAAAACAGGGAGTAAGCAAAATAATCTGTGATATAGTGGTTTGACTTGGCATTTACAACTTGCAAGCGAGTGTTTAACAAGTCAGCAGTTTAGGATTATGAAAATATCAGCAGAGAGAAATGTTGTTGCTTGAAATTGTGAGATGGTTTTATAAACTTTCTTTTTTTACAGATTCGGTTAAACAGCAGAGGACTTATCTATTCTGTTGGTCTCCTGCTGGCATCTGTTTTTGTCACAGTATGTATATAGTCTTTTGTTCTTCATTTCCAAAAGAGACCTTTGTATAGACATTTTCTTCACCTGTTCCTTCCTCAATTCCAGCTGAAATAGTGTTTGCAAAGTCTGTGGTTATGGGATGGGAGCGGTCACTGCTGCTGTAAACTTCCTGATACCTTGATCCGGCACTGCAGCAGTCACAGGATGACACTCCTGTTTGTCATGGGAGGAGCCTGGGAGATCCATTAGTAATCATTAGTTATTTTTATGCTAGAGCTGAAGCAGATCCCTTGACACATGATGAGGTCCATTCTCCTGTGGGACAGGTAGACAAAATGCTGTACAGGGTGCTTGGTCCTCTGTAGGATCCAGGAGAAATAGCACCTGGACATGACAATGTTTCTATTGAAATCAGTGCTGATCTTTCCCAGAAATGATAGAGAGAAGAGGAATGATGTGACATCTTCCAAATCTTGAGACCAGGTGCTATAGAGGGGAGTCCTGTGTGTTGCATACCAGAACAATTCCCACAGACACAAGACTTTAATCTTCGGTCAGAGCAAACTGTGCAAAGTCAGGCACAGTCTTAAGAGTGTGTGACTCCAGACTGAGATGCAGAGGAGCACATGAAACATTTTGAGTGATGAAATGGTAATCTGGCGCCTTTAAATGCATTTCTGATTAATTAAATGGGATTGTTCTTGCTGAAATGAAATTCATTGCAGAAGCTCAAGCTGAAGTGATGTTAAGTCCGGGTGGTTTCCCTGACTGCTGCTCTGATTTACGGCAGCTGTGGTCAGCTCACTTGCTGCAGAACTTGGTTTGTGATTGCTTCTAGTTGATCATCATCAGTAAGGGGACAGCCCTCTCCTTGCTTCTGTAGTTGAAGAGGGGATATACCACGTTATTCAGAATGTTCCTGCTGTGGTGGCTTACTCTGTGTTTATTGTAGGTTTTTGGTGTCCACATGAACAAATGGAAACTGGATAAGAAGCTAGGGTGTGTGTGCCTTTCCCTTTACGGCATCTTCCTGTGTTTCTCCATCATGACAGAATTCAATGTTTTCACTTTTGTGAACTTGCCAATGTGCAGAGATCACTAATGAAGGTGGCAGACTGTCAGGAGGAGCTTCCTTCTTACCTGTGCAATACGAGCCACGGCTGGCATCTCCTGAACGCGATGCGCCTCCAAGTCGTGACACACGTCCTGCTCACTGTTCTTAGGACCCGTGGCCCCATCTAGGTTTGCCCTCTCCCTGGCCCCCACAACCTGGAACACTCCTGCATCGATGTGAAGAGGTTTTTTTTCAACATCCATGTGATTTCCTAGCTCAACTTTTGAACAGTGTGACTGGGATTCGATGAACTGGCTGCTAACTGGCGTTAAGCCAGACAAAACTGGTCTGCTACAATTCCTTCCTTTTTTTTTAAGTTATTTGATGGAAGACTAATTAATTTATGACTTAAGACTATTGCTACAATGCAGAAGAGGGTACGTCGTACAGGGGCTGACTCTCGAGAATCATGGGATTTTTTTTGGTTGTGGGGGTTTTTTTGTTTGTTTTTAGTTTTGGTTTTGCTGTTTTTTGTTTGTTTGTTTTGATGGGGGGGTTGTTCTTGTTGTTCTTTTCTTTACTTGCCAGAGATCAACGTGTCCTGTCTTGCATCTTCTCCTGAGCACTGGGTCTCCTGTAACAATCCAAAGGTCACAGGGCAATGTAAAATGGAAATGCAATTCAAGATACTCAGCATAAAAATGGATAAAAGAAGTTTTGTCAAGGCAACAACTGATGACTTTTTACTATAAGTAAAAATCTTGTACAAGTGTGATGAGGAATGCAAGCTAAATGTGGATACAAAGGCTAAACACTGCTACCGTTTTACTATGAATGTTGGAGTTTTATTACTAGGGTGTTTATGTCATTTCCAAGCAATAGTCTGATTGCCAGCCCAGGAGGGCTACCAAGGTGTCCTGGTTTTTAATGGTCTGCGTGTGGACATGGAAGGTCAGAACTTTCTCTGCTTCATCAGATTTCTTGTTTTGGGGGGATTCAATTGTTCGTGTCTTATTCGTTCTGAGAAGGACATAAGTACGTGTCGAAACTTTTCTAAATGAGTTACAGACACTGGTTTCTTTAAGAGGAAAGAGGCGTAATTTGCACAGACATAGTTACTGAAGTCGTAATTTGCCATTCTTTAAAGAATACACTGGACCTGGCCAGATATTTGTCATCTTAAGCAGTTGAATTTATCTGATAACAGATCATGTGGATTCATCAGCCCTCCTTTGGGAGGAAGACACAGACAGAGATGGCACTTTTTAAAATGTGGAATATCTTCAATGCAGACTTGCTCACAGATCTTAAGTTATTGTGAAAGTTTAGCTATTCATTGTTCCAATATCCCAGCTAGATTTTGTATAATTCTGTATTAATATGCAGGCAGATTCTACCCCCTGAGAAACAACACCACAGCTTCGTTTTATATGTATTGATACTGTGGATTCTTGCCACTGCAACTCTTGTATTTACTTTAAGCACTAATTACTTCTGATCCGTTTTGTATGTTTTTTCCTCTTTCTTGTATATGTTCTACTATGAAATGTATTAAGAGACTACCAGCTAGGTGAATGTTTTTGTCTATGGTACAAACAGTGGCAAATATTAATGGTAAAGGTACAGCAAACCCTATATAAAAGAAAGAAAGAAAGAAAGAAAGGAAAAAGAAAACAGAACACCAAACTCTAAGCTATAGCAGCAAAAAAAAAAAGAACTCCAGCTTATAAGAAAAAAGAAGAGAGTCACATTCCAGTCACAGACAAAAAGCCAATTTTTATTTCAATTGCACTTTTCGAATTTTCTGTTGGCAAAATGTTGTAAATGAAAATATTTACACCCTTGATTTCCATACAGCTCAGTACCCAATTTTCGTTCTTTCCTTGTTATGCTAAACATTTGGAGGCACTGGCAGCTCCTTGCACCATGATTGTCAGCGGAGTCCCGTGGAAAAAGCCCTGTCCTGTTGGCCTCGGAGAACAACATGTGCTGGTGGATCCCTGGCAAGAAGAAGGAAGGGTCCAGGGACAGGCGGTAGAGAGAGTCAATGATGTGTCTGCATTGTCCTTTTCCATTCTGGAAAACAGTTGTGTTGCTACTTGTTGAGCTTTGCAGCTGTTGTTTGAGCAACCTTCTCGTACCTGTGCCCGTGGCACGTCCTCTTGCATTAGGAAGCCCACTGTACCTTCCTTTGTTGGGGTTTTGTTTCTTTTATTGTTGTTGATGTTGTTGGTAATGAGATGAATAATAATAACAACCACTAAAATGCCTAAAATACTTCCTTAAATCAAACAGTGTTGGCAACTATGTGGCCTGTGTCACTAAAAGCCACCCCACAAACACAGCTTACTATGGTAGCAAGATGCAGTTGCTCCAAAGCAGAGTGTGTCCTTGCTGACGGAAGGGACAGATTAGCGGAAGGAAAAAAAAGGAGAGAAGTTTCATATCAGGGCCTATTATTACTTCTATTTTGAATATTTATACTGCTGCTCCAATGGAGCCAGTTGGATCTATTTCTACGAAATAGCCATTACCTATCCCACGGCACAAAAACTGCATGAGTATTTTTTAGGAGCTTTTCCTATTGGTGTGCATTAAATACTGTAGTAATCGTAGCTTTGCATTGTGTGTGAAACCTGAAATACCTTGTTTTGATATTTGTGTGTTGTGCTAGAATGTTCTGCAAGACGCTTGTTCTAAGCAAAAGCAAAAGGTACCTTGAACTGCCGTTAGCTGTGCCATAGATGAACTGACACGCACTTCTGAGGTGTGCTTACGATGTGCAGCCAAATCAGCAAGTGCAGGCCTGTTTTGGAACATGACAGACCAACTGAATGTGCACCTTCTTGCTGTGGTTGCTGAAGGAGCCCGCGCCTCTCACTTTTGTTAGTGTAGCCAAAGCCTGTGGGAAAGTCCCCAAAGCAAAAAACCAGCAGTTTTTTTGCGTTATTCCTGAGGTCTCGCAGGCTTGCGTGGACAGTTCCATTCGGAAGCAGTGCATATCCATAGCTTTACCGAGTCCGACAGGGGCCTGGGTTCTGAGGGGTTCTCCCCTCCCAAAGTTAGACTCTGGAAGTCCCTGGCTGTGCTGGAGGACATCCATCACCTGTCTTCAGTTTCCTAGTGGGAAGCTCTGCTCTGCCTGTTGCTGCACAAGCCGTGGGCTATCACTGGGAGGTGGGGCCACAGGAACCAGCCAGGCTGGCAGAGCTTGTGGGGACTGGGGCAGTGGGTGGCTGAGAGGGTGCTGTCTGGGGGAAGGAGGGAGTTTGAGGGGCTGGGGGCCAGCGTTGGGGGGCTGGAGGGAGCCACTAGTGAAGCTGGGCTGGTTTGGGCAGGGGTTTTTAGTGTCATTGTGATTATTTTGCGGTTTTATTCTTCTGAAAGTGAGGGTCACCTTCCTGTCTGAGGCTGCTCTGGTCTTTCGACCAGTCAACTGTTTTTGTTACCATTCCTAGTGGCTTCAGTGGATTCTAAATGAGTATTTCAAAGGGAGATTATAGAGCCTTTTCCTCAGTGGAGAGGCTTCACTGCAGCTCTGGCTTTGACTTTCTGTAAGTATGTGATCCTTGGCTGGCTTCTGCTCGACATGGATGGCCTTCCTTTGACAGCGGCTCAAAGGCACAATGATAGGATAGGGTATGATATGAGGTGGTTTTAAGACATGCTGGGAAAACTGCTTTTGTCCCTACCAAAGGTGAATTTCATACTTGCCTTTTTTTTCTTTCTTTTTTTTTTTTTTTAATTTATTTTTATTTTTTGTGTACTGCACTTTTTGGTAGTTTCTGCAGTAGGAGGACCAATCTGAAATGTGTGCACAGGAGGAGATTTTCCACTGGCATAATTTGTTGGTTTTGCTGCAATGTCACTTGCCTGGTTAGTTTTCAGCTTTCTGTCTTCAGCTGTGTCTCTGAAATCCATTGATTAGCTTTGGCTTTATGATGATAGTGCTTGTGGAGAACGAGATGTGAGACTGGCTTTTTCTGCTGGCAAAACAAGTCAGGTAGAACAGCAGTCTGGTTTTAGAAAAAACAATGTTCAAGGTAGGTGGAGTAACCTGTCAGAACAGGAATTTTTATATGTTTTTTTCCAAATAACCATGTTAATACTTGTGAGGAAAACCTATATTGAATATTGTTGAATAACTTTTCAAAAACTGTAGGTTTCTGCTGATTGACAAATGTTTCTTATATTAAGATTTTTTGGAAGCCCTAATCCTTTCAATTATAGTTCGCAGAGATGCAATAGTGTGAGGTTTTCAAAGTTACACCACCAAAGCTTTAAACTTGTTTAAAATATACTTTAAAAATCAGCCTCAACGGACCGTGCTTACCTGGATGTAATTCTGCCCTGTGCTCATGACGTTTCAGGTGAACAGCAGTCACTGCAAGTTAGTCTAAAATGGACTTGAATCCAGGTAAGAATGTCTCTTTCAGGTTGGTACAACTGTAACTGAATCAGTTTAAAGCCAACTTTTAAGGAAAGCGGTGGAAGTTTGAATTCTCAAAAGACTTCAGCCACTTAATTTCAGATTTAAGGAGCTGTGGAGTCTGGGCATGCTGAATGGATGTACCAAACAGAATGCAAGGCTTACTTTCAGGAAGAGAGTTTTCAGTATTCAGGGATTTGAGTGAAATGTGACCTTTGTTAAATCAGGGGCAGAACCCCGGTGACTGTTGTAGGTCAGTGATGTGTTTGCAGCAGTGTGTTTGAGCATCCTGGAAAGGATGGGGCCACTGCATTTTTTAAAAGATGAGTGAACTTTTTATTTTCTTACCTGAATAGATGAATGGCTATTAATACTACAAGCACCTTTAAGGGAATTTACATGAATATTCTGTTAGCACTTAGTGGCCTCAAATCTGAAGCGTAGTTCTGAAGTGCATCTACTTCTACCCAAACTGCTTGGACTTGTTCGGCTGAATCTCCTCAACCAAGCTCAGGTATGGACAAATCCATGCCTTTTGAAGAAGTTTACTTTATTCACAGGGAAAGCAACGGGATAAGAAGTGACAGTCTGTTCTGTTGTGCACTGGGAATATAAACTGGCTGTGAAATTGATTATTTGCTGGCCTGAAACAGCCTGAGATCTAGGCCAAGTTATCCTAGTTTGGGCAGAAGCATCTAATTTCAGGAAAGCTTCTAAAAAAGCACAGTTTGTTTAAAACAAAAGATTTTTAAATGTATTTATGTAACTAAAATGACTTTATTGTGGTATATTTTAGGTAGGTTCTTGTTTTACTTTTTGTAATAACTTTGCAGAACAAATTTTAAACCTTCCACACCGAAACAACCTGACAGAAATCTTGTCAATGTAATCTTTGTCTGCCATGTAGGATTTGAATGGTGCTACAAGTCAAGATGATAATTTTACAGCCGCAATTCAACATAACATTTTCATTGCCAGTTGAGGGAACACAACATTGCATGCCTGAACCTGTGGGGACTGTTGCAGTTGATTACAGATCTGTATAAATGTTGGGTTGTGCCATGACATCCTTTTCAAGAGCAGCCATCCCTGTACACTCAGCAGCCACCTGCTTGCTTCCTCAAGATTTTATCTTGCTCCTTGTGTTGCAAGGATTCAGAATTTTGCTTCCACTTTCTCATAACCTGAATCCCTCTGGCTTTGAAGGCTGACTCATATCCTGCTTAACTTGGAGTGGATATGCTGGGCTGGCAGGAACAGTGTGGAGGTTTGGATCCAGTAAGTTGATGGGAGCAAATGCGAGGAGATCTTTGCTTGGCGCACCGATCTGCGATCCCCTGGGCCCCAAGCAGTGCGAGGTGACTGCCTGCCTGTAAGGTGTCCCCAGCCACTGAAATGATCAGTCACTGCACATACCTTCTTTGGGGAGGCTCCTTTGGAATGTCTTTTCAGAGGCTCTTTCAAGGGAAATTTGCACCTTATGCAAAGACATGCATTATGCAAGAAACATAATCGATCTAATGTCTCTGCATAGGAATAAAGTCTTCTGGCAACTGCTAAGATGCTATAAGTGAGTATTTAAGACAGACTTACACATGCCTATTTATAAACTCAAGAGATGGTTGCAAGCTTTTCTTTGTTTCCACGCTGTATTAGCCAAATATTGTGAGCAGCACATGGCAGTTGCATATCTCTAATACAGCAGGTCAGAAGCTTAAACAGCTTATCTGTGTCCATTCAGTAATATTTCTAATTGTAATTATTGTTATTCATTTGAAATTCCAGTTCCATTTGCCAAACATAAAGACAGCTTTGAAAAAGCAAAAAGACCATGTGTGAGACACTGAGGAGGTCAGAGAATTCTATTCTGAAGTATTTATGCATTTTATTTATTTCTTTATCATACACAAATTGCTGAGCCCTTGGTTCAGGAAAACATTTCTTCCTGGTGGCAGAAAATTTAGGACCCTAATTTCAGGCCCTTCTTAAAGCTAATGCCAGATTTCCCCGGATCAGGGACCAAGCAGACTAAGCCATTAAAAGCATCATTCCATCCTTTTGAGTGTCCATAAAAAGTGGTAAGACCTTCTCAAATGCTTCTTATAACTTGTATTAGTTGACAAGCTGAAGAGACCTGAGAGATCCAAAGATGCTTCTCTAGTGCTCACCTCTTGATCTCTGAGAGTAGAAATATATAAATAACAAATACCCCTTGCACTCTTAATGTTTGTAATATCACTGTCACTAAGTACCATTTGCAATAATCAAAATTCACATTTCATATGATACCTGCAAGTAGATTTTATATTTTTATTTTTTAGGATTTTTTAATTTTCTTAGTTATCTGCTTTCAGTAGGCAAATAATTTTCCTTTGCCTGGTTTTCCACGGCTCTTTTTAACAGCACATGATTGGCTCTGGTTAAATATGAAGATCTCCCTAAAACAGATGCCATGTGCCAGCAAAAGCTTGGGTGAAGCTGACATTTATTTTCCCAGCTTTTTGACAAGGTTACCATTTACAGAAGGCAAGGACCTTCCACCTTGAGATCCTGCAGATAAAACAGTCGCGGCACTTGCAAACACACTTGCCCTTTTGCACTGTGTTGGTTTGGTTTTAGGTGGGTCAGTAGATCTCCAGTGCAGAACAACAATCACATCATTGCTGTCAGTGTGGATTACTGTAGGGCTTGTTAGTGGGAAATACAAGAGCAACAATGGAGGGCTCTTAAAATGCATTGGAAGGGACTGGAAGCCTGTGTTTTGCCAGCTTCTAAAGACTTAGAGAATTTTCAGATTAGGAAGGAAATAAAAGGAAGATAAAGGCTGATTGCAAACAGTTCAGTCTCATCTTTCATAAAGGTTTATATAATGTTCAAGCTTTGCATAAAGCAGGCTCCTGTATTCAGTCAGGCACTGAGCTCAGACGAGGTGTTTAGCCCTGGTGCTCAGGAACAACCTTTTTCTTTCAGCGATTCTCACTGCTGAGTGAGGACCTCTGAGCGTAACATACATTTGTGTATCACAGGATTGTCTTGTGAGATTCTTAGGTGAAGCGAGCAAGCTCATAGCTAGAACCACAGCAAAGAAACCAAAGCAAGATGTTTGTGGAATAACTTTGTTCTGAAGGATTTTTTTGTTTAAATGGTTCCAGAAGCAAAGGACACAAAGTATGATTCTGTAATTATTCAGCACCCGTGGAGAGCAAGTGCAAATGAGAGTAGTATGGCATCACAAAAAGCTGGCTGTTGTGTAATTAGGATACTGGCAAGTTTTGCAGGGGTTGTATTTACATGGACAGTAATTCTTACAACTCTTGGTCTTTCATCAGGAAAGGTGACAAGTACTTTGTCCCTTTTTTAGGGAGAGGGAAAGAGAGATGCCAAACCAATGTTTTCAACTCTTATCCTAGCTGCACACAGTAGAGTAGCAGTCTGAGTACCTGATAGGTGAGTTAATGTGCAGTGAACTTTGCAGTGCATTGAAGATTTAGGGAAAAATTTTACTTTGTGTCCCCTTGAAGAACTGTGTAATTGACTTCACTGTCTGCCCTTGTAAAGCTGAGAATCCTCACTAGGTCCTTAATGCAGCAATATGTGTGAGAGATGACTAAAGGAATGATAGGTTACCTTCATCCTCGCATTGATTGTTTGTTTTCAAAATTGAAAGCAAACTAGGAAGATGTTTGTATAGTTTGGGGGGGATTTGGGTTTTGTTTGATGTTTTGCTGCATGTCAAAGTCCTGTGCAATCTGAAATCTCTGGGCAAGGTCTGGTGGTGGTTTGGGTGTTCCTCTTACTGGTGCATCCTACTGGTGCATCCATCAGAGCTTCAGCCAGTGGACATGAGGACAGGTCCATGGTTCCCCTGGCCCCAGACACGGGTGTGTGTCAAGCAGCCCTGCAGGGGAGAGGTCACTTCTGCCAAGGACCCCAGCACAAGCCTGGTAATGGGAACTGAAGCACAAGTAAATCAGGATTCCAGTAGAACAAAGAAGTGAGCAGACAGACCTGCTAGTCCTCACGTATGTTGCACAAGTTGCATGGTCCCCCACCTTCCAGTGCGCCACCCCCTCCTCCCTGGCTCTTCCAGCAGCTTTTTGGGCCAGGCTTTCATTAGGTCAGCGCTTCCCATAGCTCCCATTTATGCACTAAAATATATGTTTGTATTCTCAGAGGTGTTAGGTTGCTGCTCGCTGCAAAGGGCAATGGGTGCTGTTGGGTGCAGGCCCTCCGAGAAGCTTCTCTTGGTTTCTTGTGAGGGTTTGGCCCAGTGGTGCCCGTGTTGAGGTGGGTTTGCTGATACGTCCTTCTAGGGGCGCAAGTCAGCTGCTGTGGGGACAGGTGGTTTCTTTGCACAGAGCTGCCACTTTTAAGCACTTCAGCCTTTTTCGGAGCCAAGCCCCAGCTGTTGTGTGTAGGTGGTGCTGTCCCTGTGCTGCTGAGCCCAGTCAGAGCCAGCCCAGCTCTGTACTCTGCAGTCAGCCTGGCATCACCAAGGCACATGGGGAGAGACCCAGTGCCAGCTCTGTGTGTCTGGGGGGTTAAATCACCTCATGACCCAGCAGTCAGCTCTTCAGGATCTGATAATTTGATGGAGCTATAATGGAAAAGTTGGTTTGACACTGTTACTGAAGTCTGAGGCTGTCAAATGCAATACCTACTGTGGCTTGTTCTGAAACAGACTGCTGAGACCATGCCAGTCTCTGAATCGTGGCCGTGATGAGTTCTCTGCTTTGTGGTGCTTTTATGGCATCCAAGCTGCAGGAAGCACAGCAATAAAAGTGAGTGATAGGAGCACCTTTTGTTTGATTGGGGATCAAACGACACTGTCTGGGTTCCTTCTCTGTGGGACATTCTGTGATGCTTCTAACCACAAGGAAGAAAATGTAGGTGGAACTGAGTGCAAATGCACGTATAATGTATGTTCATTTACAGCCAGCCAGAAAACAAAATAAACAGTGGTTTCTAGTAATGTGGTTCTACTCCAAATGGCTTTTTATTAAGTCAGCTTGAAAGTGTTAAAACGGTGGAGCCATAGACAAAATATTTGTTACCTTTTGAAATGAGTTATAATGGTTTTGTCATACTTGTACAGGTATTATAAGGTCAGTCTTTCTGTATGTTTTATAACTTATTGTAGAATAGTCTTCTATGCATAGCTGTTCCACTTGCCTGTGTAAGTTACAAATCTAACAGAAATGAAAGCATGCATTTTTCTCTGTTTGCTGGTAACCTATGAAATTAGAAACTTGTATTTCTGTGTTTTTAATGTGTTATACTATAAACAAAATTCACAGCACTATTGTCTATGGAATATCAAAAAGTTTTATTAGAATGAATTACTTAAAATGCTTTGTCAATTGATTTAATAATGTGTCAGACATCTACACTAAGACAATATAATGTTTATCAATAAAAATATTCTCTCTTTGTACTAACTTGACACTTCAGGGTGTGCTTGGACGTAGGAGTAAAGCACACCTGTGGGTCTCAATCCCAATGATTTATTTGTTTTTTGCATAATTCTGAAAATACTTTGTACCCCTTATTTGACCTCATCTTTGGATTAGGGAGTGAAGGAAGAAGAAAAGAGAGTTTTCATGCTTTGTATTTCCTGTGCCACTGAGTGTGTGTTTGCTGTGGAGGTGTGTGCACCACAGCAGTTCCCGAAGGAGGTGGCTGGCTCATGGAGTGTGTTCATGTTGCAGTTCCTGCAGAAACAAACACTGTGGGAATTTTATTTGCTGTTGTAGAAGGATTCAAATTCTGTTCTGTTACAACAATACAAATCTGAAATTACTGCACTGATGTTATTGTCCTCCAGCATAGGGAAGTGGGAGTTGATTGTCACTCTCCCAGCTGGAGGATTCTGTGCCTGTGACCGCTCAGCCATTGACAGCCGTGGTGATAAGAGCCAGTCCTCCCTCTGAAGCTGTGCCTAGAGTAATATTTTGAGTAATGCTTGTAATAACAAAGAGGGAGAGGTGCTGTTCTGATGTGGCCAGTTTCCATTAGAGTGCTGCAGAGCACTTGTGGACAGGGATGGTTAGAAGCCCATGCTTTGAGAGAGGGAAATACTTGTGCTGCTTTTCTACTCTGCACCAGCTGAGAAGAAGCTGCAGTTTCCTCCCTAACTCAGCCTCCCTTGGTGACTTCTTTCTACCTCATCTCATGAGATGGTTGGGATACTTCAGCTGACACCCCCCCACCCTTCCCATTATACTTTCCCTGACAGAAGATTTTGAGATCCTTAAATGAAAAGGCACGTAATTGGGTTTGGCTACCTCACCTAAACCACTTTTGCTTATGTCTTTGTAACAGCTGCTGACAAAATAATCTGTTTCTTCTGAAGTACCCACCATGTCCACAAGAAGCAGTGGTGTATCTTAGGCAGGGTGTTTACTTACACATCCACAGCTATTTCCAGGTGCAGAGGAGTCATGCAGTGCAGAAAAAGCACACATGCTGATCCAGCACCTCTGTCCAGGAGGGCAGAGATGAAGTGCAGCCTTTGATGTTAATGTAGAAAATGTCTTTCATCAGTGCAAGCCCAGCAGTTGTCTTGAAAATATTTTCCATTGGTGTGATTGTTTGCTTTCCAACTCTGCGTGCTGGCAACCCAAAATGTATGTTAGAATCCATACAGATGCTGCATCTCTGTAGATAGTTCCCCATGACTCGTTTTCTGGTTCAAAGATAATCTTGCTTCTTGTCACAATTTGGACCAGTTCCAGTTGGTTGTTGGAATCTGAAGATACTCTCACTCCTTACGCCCTGCCACAGCCATATGCCAAATATGCATACTTTTTGAATCTGCCTTGTGATTACTTCACTTCAGAAAAATTTTGTGTAACTTGCAGCCTGGAAAGTTAGAAATTGGTTTTCAGAGATCAGGGAGTAATTGAATTTCTAACCACTTTCATTAAAGTTAGGAAAATCTGAGTGTGAAGGCAAGCTATCATTGCTTTCACTGCTGGAGGTATGGATGAGTACATACTCATCTTCATGTATTCACTTTTGCTTTTTTAGAAGCTGTTCTATGTTGTCTTTGCAGTTACTTTTCAGCCATCAGAGACCGTGCCTAAGGAAAGATGTGGATTCTTAGTACAGAACAAAAAAAATGAAGCATCAGAGCACAAGTACAAGGTGATGAAAAGAAAACTAACTGTTCTCTCCCACCTGGCCATCTTTATCCATCATAAAGATACAAAACTAGAGCACAAATTCTATTTATTTCCCCTTGGAGGTCACTTCTGGCTTGCTTTACAGAGGCCAGACATGTGTTTTTGCTACACCAAAAGCTATTTGCTTTGAAATAAGAGATCAGTTTTCTGTAAGTTGAAGATAATAATCTCCCTCCTGGCTCTGCTCGATTGATTTTGACCTGTTTATTCCAACAGAAAGAGTGTGTGATTGCAGGGCAGGACATGGGGCTGTGGGGTTATGCATCGCAGGAAGGCTGAGGCATTTCCATACAGCCCTGTCACAGCCCTCAGGGTTTGGTTGCAGGCACCTCCCAGCTCCAGGTGAGACTTCCCACCTGAGGTTTCTCCCATCCTTGCAAGGACGTGTTAGGACATGGAATCCTGGACATGTCAGCTGCTCCCTGGAAAACGAGTGATTAATGGTTAGAGCTGTTAATGCCAAAATAAAATTATTTGGCTACCTAAAATGAGGCAGCCTTCAAGTTGCTGCTGGGCTGCACAGCTCATGAAACTGCTGCTCCCAGTCCTTGACACTGGGAGGTAGATGTACACAGGGACTCCCAGCACATCATGCTCTCCCAAAAGCTGAAGCAGAGGCAGCATGCGGCTGTGCCCTGGAAGGCCAGAACGGAGACCCAGGACGAGGGAGGAACTGCAGGTACGTAGATTTTGTGCATTTTTCCTCCCTGCTGCAATGAGGATTGGCCCTGTTGGCGTAGTTGAGCATGTGCCTACTTCCTGTCCAGCAGCTTTGAGCAGGCTGCAGCATTCAGAGAGGAGGAGGAGGAGGAGGCTGATCTTCAGCCTCTGACTGTTGGGAACAGGCCGTGGCTCTGTGGCTGGTGGGAGGCTTTACAGTACCAACCAAATCGCTAGAGAAGAGCAGCACAGAATAAACAGAAACAATTGAATACCGCAGCCTGGAGATAGCAGGTGCAGTGAAACCTCTTCAAACTGCTCACACAAGAAGATTTTACAAGTGGGCCTATAAAGAATAATGGGGAAAAAAATTAGTGGTGTAATTAATGTATCGGCTGCAGTGGAAATGTCTCAAAACAAGTAACTTTTTAAAAAGAGAGCTCTGCTTTGTGTGTGAACTTAAATCAACACTTGTCCTGCCTAAAATTCTTTTGTGCTGACCGCAGGGAGAACTTGGATTTTAGAAATGTTTTTTTTCTAATGTTGCAGAGCAATGCCATCTAGGGCATAGAGCCTTACAGTTACCAACAGGAATGCTATCCGTCCTTAGTGACAAAGTTTCCTGGACTGAATATTAATAACTGGTTCACCACATTTGCATTATGCCTGTTGGGATGTGCTCATTTTCAATATCTGCTTCCAGTTTTCTGAACTATGCTCTTGTCAGTTTTTAATGGATAGTTTTGTCTCAACTGGAACATAATGAATTTCAGTATATATCTTAGCTCCTCCTTAAATCCTCTTGGTAGCTTTCATCTGTGCAGCACAGCAGGGATTATCAGTTGTCTCTCTAATCTTCAGCTACTCGAAGAATCCACCACGGCTGTGATTAGAGCCATGATACATTTAGGCAGTAGATTAAAATATTAAACCTAAGAGGCCAGATCTTGTCATCCTTATTCCAAAGCTACTTAGTGTGTTACTGAGGTTCTCCTGTTCAAATCAAGCTGCCTGTAGAACACTGGTCTGCAACTGAAAACGTCTCAAGCACCTGGCCCAGCTGCAGCTCTGTCCTCACTCCTGGCTGACACAGCTCTCTTCAGGCTGAAGATGAAGTGCTAAATACAAGGTAAGAACCTGCTGGCTTTGGTGGACATCTGTGGCAGTAACGGCTTACGCACCCAGACTCACATGGAATACATTTTACCCACTATCTTGTCTTCCTGCCTCATATCATTTGACCTCATCATGCTTGGCTTTTCTAAGGAATGGTGGCAATATTTAGTGGCACTTTAGACTTTGCCCCTGCCCCGGAGAACAGCAAGTGCTTTAACTCTTGAATCAATCTCAGGATATTCTTCTAACTCCCAAGGCTGCGCACCAGCTTCTGACCAGCCAGCTTCTGCCTTCTTCTATGAGAGTTACACTTGGAGCTGGTAATCCTCAAGTTACTGGCCTTGTGTGATTTTGTTGTTTTTAAAACCAGCTTCAAACTGAAGGCAAAATACTTGACTATAGAAAAACGCGCTGGGAAATGTTAATACTTTCACTAATAAAGATAAGAGCTTTTAACAAAGCTACAGGCATTCTTTCCCCTCCCCTTGCCTAATGGCATTCTTCTTGTTATCTGAGCAAAGAGAGGGCCTGATTCTCCTCCAGGTTCATAGTGGTCTGTTGTGGCTGCCAAGAGGTTAGAACAGTATTGCCTATGGGCACAAAAATGCACGCACACTCCGTAGCGTGCATGCATTAGTGAGGCACTGCAAATCTGGGGAAGCCAGGGTTAGAGGTTAACACTATTAATTAAGAAGCTGAAAGTACTTTAGTAACTAAATTTTTATAGTGTCTGCTTAAATAGTGCACTGTTTAAACATGATGCTGAAGTGACAAATAATTGGTGCATCAGAGTTCTCCCTAGTGATCTGTTGTCCCATAAATTGGTATGGTGTATGTCACTTTTCATTGTAACTGGAGATTTGAAGCACAGATTACTTTATTTAGCAAACAGTTTTACAGCCAGGCTACAAACACTGTCTTTTTATTTATTTGGTAGTGTAAAGATGAAAGGATGACTCAGAATCATTACTTTTCTGCAAGTTAAGACAGTTGTGCAAGAAGGACTGGAAATGCCAGCCTGTGTTTTTTTGAAGGTGATGGGAGCATGCTCTCATGTGCCAGGACCCCATCCACCACAGTGAAGGCAGGGGCTGGTTTATTTGGTACCTGGTACTTCCACGTGCTTTAAAACTGATGTCCAGACTTGGATCAACTCAAGTTGCTATGCTTCAGTGCTGGGTCTGAGCCGGCATCAGTGATGCTGAATGCAGGTAGGCTGAGGAAAGAGTTACCCAAACACAGGCTCTACCCCCATTTTCTCCTACCCACACAGTGTCACATAAAAAAAGATATGTGTTCGGATGAGAACATGGTTCTGATCCTTCCCAAGTTCCTGAGGATTACTCACAGCTAGTGTCTGGCAGTCATTGTCTCCCTGGACCGAGGTCTATCACTACTCTCATGTTACTTTGGCTCAGGCTGTAGAGAATGGAATAGCTTTTGGCAGATACACAGCTGGAATGAGCTCTCATTGGCAGCTGGAGGCTTGTTATTACATCTCCCTTTCTTGCTCCCTGATCTAGTGAGGCTGCTGGTGAGGAGGTGGATCAGATGCCATGGCCCTCACATCTTACACAGCGCTCAGAGAGGGCAGGACAGTGTGGTGTTTTTGCATCACTTGGCCTGCACTCTGCAAGGGCTTTCTGAGAAACTTGGGGTTCTGGTCCACACACTTTCTGGGAGCTGAGATGTCAAAGCACTCACACATCCCTGTAAGTATGGAGACATATTTTATTTAGTAATTGCTTTCAAAAAAATACTTGAAATTAAAGAAAGGGAAGGTAAAAAGTAAATGCTGCTGAGCTGGAAATGCAGCATTTCCACTTACTTATTTCCTGGCTGTCAGGAAGACTAGATGCTGTCACATCTCTCTTCAGAGCCCCACCATAGAGTACTGACGTGAGGGAGTGTTGAAAAGCTGCTGGCCAGATCTACTTTCATGGGACAAAGCTGAGAGAAAGGGAAGAGGTGGAACAAGGGGGGATTCTGCTCACTGTACATGGCAGGTCATACTTGAGCACAGAACAACTCAGGATCCCAATACCAGCCTTGCTACAAAAAACTAGTCTTGCAGAAAAACTGGTTCAGCTCTGTGGAGTTTTGTTCAGTTGCTGGTTAGTGGGTTTGTTTGGGGTTTTTTTCTTTCCACTTGTGTAATTATGTCTCCTCTGCTCACCGTATGAAATGGTAATTAGGAAAACTAACCTAAATACCTTTGTTTTGTTCTTAAGCAGTTTTTGCTGTGCCTTCATGCAGTTTGATTCCCATCTCCTTCCTTCCTTGCTATAAAACACAGCTGAGTGCAAATGAGAACAAGAAATGCAGTCTGATGGCCGAAGTGTAATATGCATAATGCTGCCAAGGGTAAGAATTTGAATGTACTGAAGTAATTGCTGTCACATGCTGTAAGCTGAAACACACATCATGCTTTCAGGTGAGAAAGGATCACTCTGAAATCATCAGGGGCTGGGGGGTGGATGCACCTCCATGGCTGAGAGATGGCACAGGTATACCTGTGGTGCAGCAGCAGCGCATTCAGCTTGCAGGAGAGAGAGCCCCACAGCTCATCTGTCTTTCCTGTAAAAAAGTGCTGTAGTTTCTCTTCTCACTCCCTCAGAGCTCACAGCAGTGTGACAGATATCTAGGACAGGAGCCAGTGCAAGAGGCAAGTCTCTTGATGTAGGAATCTTGGCTCCCATGAGAGAAGCTAGCTGAAGGAATTAATAGTTGCTGCTCCTTGCTGCAGTTGCCACAGTGTGTCAACAGATAAACACATCTGTTTTCTATCCCCTTGGTATATACTCAAGACACTGAAGATCCATCCCAGTAACACTGTTTTCCTTTGTACTCATGATGTGATTTTTATAGCTAAAGTACATACTGCCCAGGCCCAGTCAAAACCAAATTACATGAGAAAGCTTCCATCATCTCTTCAGGGTATATAATACAGCAAAACAGCAGCTTGGGGAAAGCTGTGTGCCAGCCTTGTCCAGACTAGACAAGTGCTCTGGGGCATCCCACCAGTGCTTAAAGCCTTCTGCCTAGACATTGGTCTGTGCCCCACACCTACATAATGGGAAATATAGCCCAGCCATTCAGGGCTTGGGAAAAACTGCTGTTCTTCAGGCTTACTGTATGTACAGAAAAACATGCCAAGCCCAACTACAGCTGGAAACTGAATTGAGGGGGAGGGGTGTCAGTCAGGGATAAATAAGAAACGCGAGCCATAAAACTTGACCCCATATTTCGGGTTCTTCGAAGGCTGTACGTGGCAAAGGCTTTTTCGGTGAATTTCCTCCAGTCCTTAGAGGTCAGTTCTGCTCCAGTTTGGCAGGGCTGGTTATATCCTAACCTGCCTCTTGTTTGCTGCCTGTTTGCTCTTGTTTTGCTCCACGACTGGCAGGCATCTCAGTCAACTGCTCTGAAATGCTTTTGCGGGGCAGCAGTGTCTCCCCACTCTCTCTGTAAGAGTGACCAAGAACTCTGATAGCTTTGCCAAACCAGGCACTGCAAAGCTGGACTTCAGTACCACCTAGGCTAGCTGAATAAACACCAGCAGTTTCCAGAGGACTGAGAAGTCAGTCACGATACAGCTTATGATAGATGCACTTTAATGTCACAGTTTTGTGTGGTATTTATGCAGGTGGAGCAAGCTTCAGAGACCCTGGAGAGAGCTTTCAGAACTTGCCACTGCTGACTCAACTGGCAAGCAGGATTCCTTCAGCTGCCTCCAGCTCATGCCAGAAAAATTTCCCACCTTTCTGTCAAAAGGCAGCTATAGATTGCATGAAAGCTGCAGCAACAGATCTGTTAGGCCTCAAGATGAATGGTAACTGTCACGGAGGCTGTGGATTAATATAAGTATCGCCCTCTTGGAAATAAGACACTATTCCTTCATCCTGTGTCCTCAACCCTAGGTACGTATCCACCTTTCATTTTAATGGTCCGGATTTTGGATTTGCATATACTCCCCTTTAAGCAGATTTTTCTACTGCTGCGTGTCTTTGAACGTGTTCCTAACCAGGCTTGGCAGAGCAGCTGCCTCCTTGCTGTGGTCACTGGCATTTTTAATGGGCACTCTATTTACAGAGAAGGCAGCTGCCAGGATGGAAGGGAAATGTTGTTCTCATTGTTTTGTTACTAAAATAACTTGCACTGAAACAATTCTAATGAAGTTGTGAAACACTGAAGTGCAGGGATCCTGGAATGAGCTGTGGAAAATGCACATTTTAACGGCACCGACGCTGTGATTTGCCTTACACAGCTCCTGGCCCAAGGGTGGTGAACGGAGCCCGTGGGACGGATCCCGGTGACGGGGGTCTGTGGGAAGGACACCCCGGCCCCCGAGCAGGTAACGCTGTGACGGGGCCCCGTCCTGCCGGCCGCGAGCACTGCCTGCTCCCGCCGCGGGGTGGCCTCGGCTTTGTCCCGGCTCTGCCCCGGGTCGCAGCCCCGGCTCCGCCTCCTGCGGGCGGAGGGCGGTGCGGGAGCGGCGCAGCCGCAGCGCCGAGCCCGGGGCACCCGGGCGGGAGGGCGAGCGGAGCGGCGGCGCCTTCCCGGGCGGCCGGGCCGGCTCCGGACAGCGCTGCCGCCGCCGGGCGGGAGGTGAGCTGCGCTGGGCTGCGCTGCGGGGTGGGGGTCACGGCCGGCCGGGGGCCCGCGGGGGACCAAAAGCTCCCCGGGAGCGGCAGGGCCGGGCCCGGACGAGCCCGTCGGGCAGCGTCGTCCGCCGCCCCGGCCACAGCCGCTGCTCCCGGCCCCTTCCCCGGTCCCCGCGGGTCCCTCCTCGTGTGCTTCGCGCCACCTCCCTGTCCCCTCCGGTGTTACGATCCCGGGAGGGCAGCGCGGCCCTGGCCCCGGGCACTACCGCGGGCAGGAGTCCAGCCCGGCTCCTCAAGGATCCCTCGGTCCGAGCACCCGCTCCCCTTGCTGGCTGGAACAGGGGCTCCTGGGGCCCAGAAGAGGGGGGTGCACTGTATACCTTTCTGTGTGTTCTTCTGAAATACTTCCCTGCAGGTGTTACGTTAAAAGTTTCTTTTACGTCATACGGATGTGATTTGGTAGCAGGAGGTGTACTTTGTTTGCTTTGATTCTCTTTTCGTCCTTCCAGGCTACTCATCTCCGATTTGTCTTATTTGCTTCTTTCTTAAAGTATAACTCTTAAGCCCTTTTAAATAAGGAATATTTTGTGTGCCTTCCCCCGCACATCTGTGTTGATGAGGAGCGAGCAAAACATGATTTCCACCAGGTATTTTTGCAAGGGCAAAAGCCACGGGGGCGAACAGGACTGTGCTTGCTGGAGCCTGTTCTCCATCAGGGGATAGCTTGGGGTAACTGCTGACGTTCTTGGGCAACTGGAGTTAATGGTACCTGCAGAGGTGTGTGTGGGCTGTAAGGCTCATGGGGCAGTGCTGGGACTGGCAAGGACTCAAGGCATGACTCTGCCACTCTGCAGCCGCTCTGTCTTCAATTCAGCTGTGTCTGCACCGACTGTGAGTAATTCTGTATTCTGCTATGATAAAAGTATGCCAGTACAGCAATGGAACTGAGCTCT